>DWNJ01000655.1:0-14310 GCA_018250275.1 Udranomia eurus
ACTTGTAACTTATGTAATAAAATCTATGAGAATCTGAATTACACGCACTTCTAACTGTTGTATCGTCGTGAAACTTGGTAGATTAGATGACAATACAATATTATGGTACTATCGAACTGGTGATGGAATTGGAAGGTGGCTGATGGAACCTTGGACTGCCTACTAATAAACATATTGAGTTTGGGCTCATTACATTTGTCTTAACATATTCTGTCCATTTTACGTGATGACGAGGTTAAAAACTTAGTTATAAGCAAGCACAAACTGACTCGTGTACGTAATATTAGTATGTTGGAGTAGCAAAAATACTAATTTCCTACGTATTTTAGTGGCAATTACTAAATTAACTAGTCGGGACGGTACTTTCTCGTTGTCCCTCGCATTTGATCCAGTGCTATGAGACATCGGAAATGGTTGGATTGTCTCCCAGTGGGGGTCTATGGTACGAATTGTACACCCTACTGTACCCTCACAATATTTCATAGATGTTTTTTCATGTTTTAAGAAAATAAGGAATTATATCAATAAATGGTATGTACCATAATTTATGTAAATAATGTAGAAAATAACAGTTTCTGTTTAAGATTTTACATTATAAGTGATCTCATTACATAAGATTATTTACTTTTGATATGCGTTTGATATAACTAGTTTTGACCTGCAACAGCACCTTAAAATAGGAATTGTAATATCCTATGTATCCAGATTTTTTTATGCGGACACAAAGAATGACAGAAAAATAATAAGACTGTGTTAATCCGGGATGATCCTTTCTTCTAGTAAACCTTTATATCTAGTTCACTAATCTTAGAGATTATGTCCTATAAAAGAGTGGCAAATTTAACTCCTTTTAATACTACATTAGGTAAATCATTTGTTTTCCAATTTCGATATGGCTTATGGCTTATGAGACGTGTTGAAAAGCTTAATAAATTTCAGTGTCAATTTATTTAAAGTAAATAAATGTTGTATATAAGTTGGTTGTATAGGTAGACTTCTGGACATTAAAACGTTACTTACATTACTTCTTCTTATGATAAGGACTTTCAAAATATCTATCTTATGATTTTTTACAATGATGTGTATGATATTGCCTATATGTCTTTTTGTTCTATAATTACCTTTTAATGTCTTAAGATTAAGTTAGAGAACATTTATCTTAAAATACTAACTTTATTTACGTAGCGCTAGTTTTTTTATTCAATCTCACCGGAAAAGGCAAATCAAATTATTTTTTATTCAAGGTAGGTCTGTTTTGTAATAGAGGTGTAATTTATACTGTCGAAGCTAGAAAAAGGTAAAACTGCGCAGCGTGCCGTCACGATCGCCTTCAGATTATATTTTTTACAGCAATAAAATAACTCAATATCTGACTAGCAATCTGTTTTTATAATATTTCAATAAATAATGGAAAAAAAACTTGAAGTGACACCTCCTGCGTACTGCAAATCAAGTGAATGCAAAGAATGCGTTGTCCTGTACAAGATACGGCAACCACTTGTTAGGACAAAGTCACTCTTTGTTTTAGCCTATTGTTTTGCTCAGGTAAAGCTTGAGCGAGCATTTCTTACGTGATTTACCTTCGATATTCACCTGCCCTTAAGTAGTCCATTTGTTTAGAACTTAGCTGGAGACCACCGAAAAGTATCATCTGTCCTTAAAACAAAGAACTCCCACACGTCTCGTCGTCTCTCGTCTTACAAAATAAATTTACAAAAACAAGCAAAAACTCAGGATAAAGGAAATTAGGAAACAAAAAGCAGTAAAATAATAAAAAAATAAAAACATAATTCAATAATATAAATATTGCATTTATTTCAACGAATTCGGCAAATAAAATAACTGTAGATAATAATTATAATAATACTATTCAGTTTACAAGACTTTCATCTTTCTCTAGACATAGTCTTTATAATAGAAACCAAAGGTTTTTCACTGGCTGGCACTGGACTTTAGTTTCAAACAACCATTAGATTTATGTCATCTGAATAACAATAAATGCAGATCGCATATAATTATGTTAAAATTAAATTATACAAATTAAAATAAAGTTATTGGAAGTCGTATTGGAGGCAAATTCTAAATCAAGGTACAAGTCAGCCAACTGACACACCTAGTACACATTTTATCTAAATGACAAAACAAAATAGCAAAAATAATAACTAAAGAACAAAAATAAATACAAACATAACATAAGGCAAAATAAAGAAAAATAAAACAACAAAAGCGATATGCAAATAAAACTTACGAAATAATGACTACAAGTTCCTGGGCTTGTAGGTAAATAATATCATAATTTCTAAGGCAAAGTGTAACACATATTAGCATTTTAAAGAGACACGGAAGGGTGTGCCCCTATTGGAGGCGTTCTGAAAGACGGTAGGCAAGAGTTTTCACGTAATAATAAACAAGCATAATAGAGTCTCCCGTGGCGCGTGCGCCGATCCGCGTCGAGCCTATTCGCACGAGCGGCCCAAGTTTCTATATACGCAACATTTAAATTCGAACAAATATTTGCATATCGCCTAACTCCCCAATTCCAATCCACTCTTATGTAAATCCGTAGGAATGCCGAAAACTGCAGCCGGCGACCCCACACGATAACGACAGACCATTATTATGTAAATACTTTTAACTTTTCTAATGTTATGTCTGTATGTATTTTGTGCCCTTTGGAAAACATAGTCAAAGTAAACTAATTAGATACAGTTATATCACAAGTTCTTAAGATGCCTCTACGAAACGAACAAATATTTTTTAAAATCTATCTATGTATATTCACTACTCTTACACTGCGCACCTACACGTTACCCCGAACGTAGACAATTATAAAGCGTTCTTTCGTTTAAATCTAGTAGTATACTTTTACACAATTAACTATTTACAGTGGAGCTGAGAAATAATTTACAAATCACTCGGATCCTACAAGGCACCTTATTTAAATAGTTATAAAGACTTCAGGCTTCGCTATGACTTTACAAAATAATTAAAACGTTTTAAATTCTCTATAATATATAATTTGGTTTTCATTACAATCCTACAACAACCGACATGTCGCTAAAACCTAATAGGAGTTTTAAATATGAACAACTAGGAAGAATAATATTATGCAACAGATTACTAGCGGGTTACGTGTACAACCATGCAGTGTCGTCGGTGACATTGTTTGAAAGTATTTGATTGGCATTATTTAAATAATTGATTATTCATGTGGAGCGAAACGCATGTGCGCCAGATCAGTAACATTAGATATGCGACGTCCTTCACGCGTCCTAACTCCTACCATTGTTGTGTTCGTTTGCATTTGAATAGCGGCGGCATAGAGCGATCCGCCCACCGGCCCACCGGCAGACCGGCCCGCCTCTCGCGGCTCCGATGACAACACTCACGGCCCATCACTCATATTACACTAATCTACAAAGACATGCATAAATATAGGCAAGAGAAATGAGCAGTGATAGTCGAGAGCTTGATCATTGACCGCCTTGTAATTAGACAAGATACGGTAATTTATGCCGACACTGCATAGACGTAACGTAACTCTTCCGTTTTATAACTAGATGAATATTTACAAGAGGACTCACTAGTAGGAAAATGGACCAACGACCGTCACGGCACGACCTGAGCTTCGCTCGAATCGTGGGCACTTGCTAACGGAATAGTTAATGGACCAAGAACTTAACTCTAGTCCCCTAATAACCGAAGCTCGCTGCTGCGAGGTTCTACATACTCAGTACCGGAGTCGCGTAGCACTCGAAAGGGCTAGACGACGCGGACTGCGGTCAAGTTGTGCACTCACCGTTGCCGGCGAGCTGTGGTCGCAGGAACGCGTTGTGTAGTTCGCTCCCGATCCCTCCTTCTAATCGCGCAGCCATCTGCATGAGCGCAAGGGTGCTATCCTCGCCCCCGCCTGCGCCGCTTTCGAGTCGCGCGCGAACCGTTGCGATGTGTCCGCGTGTGAACACGTGGTCCTGCACGGAGTACTTATGACTGTACTTGAAGTCACAGACGCGACACTCCTCCGGTGGCGGTGCATCCGACACCTCCGACAGACCGGCCGACAGCCTTGCTTTCTTTTCTTTGGCACGTGCGTTTTGGAACCAAACTTGTACCACTCGTTTTGGTAGCCCGATTTCTCGCCCAAGCGCCTCACATTCCGCCATTGTCGGTGTTTTATAATCGGTAAACAGCGACTTCATAATCTTTACTTGGAGGGATGACATTTGAGTCCTAAAACGTTTGCCAGGCGCCCTCGATGATTGCTGTTGGCCGGTCAATGGTGACGTTGGCTCATCTTCTTCGTAGAATTCCATAGTCTCAGATGCAGTATCTGAACGTTCATCTGCATCCGATCCCGGTCGTGATAGATCCACAGGTTTGCTGAGATCTAAAGGTATTTCCGATTTTCCATGTTCTGGCCGTCTTTCCGCAGGGTCATTGCTGCCACCATTTTGCTGGGCGGCTGCATGTGCTTGAAGCTCAGTTACATATCTTTTCATAGATTCTTCACTGTACTGCTTGATAAATTTCTCCATGTCTGAGTGAAAAGGCGGGAAAATAGGGGGCAACATGGGAGCCCCCGCTTGGGAAAAATTTTGCTGCCGGTCACTTTGTTGGGAACCAAAACTTGGAGTAGATTCTGTACTTAGTTCTTCATCCGGTAAAGCATCTACGTTAATTTCTCCTCGCGCACACTGATCGGCATGTTTGGTGCTGAGATGGCTTTCTAATGCACTCTTCACCTTGAATAATGCAGGACAAAAGGGGCATCTTTTATTTATTACTTGTGCATGGGCGCGAAATTGTCCTTTTCTTTCACGTGCTCGTGTGTTTTGAAACCAAACTTGTACCACTCTTTTTTTTAAACCAACTTCACGTGCAATGTTCTCTAGCATTTTTCGTGATGGGTTAGACTCAATTTGGTACTTTTGGTAAAGATAGTCCAATTGTTCAGGCAAAATGGTTGTTCTCAGTCTCTTGTCTTTCGGTTGTTCTCCAGTATCAATTTCTTCAAAATCGTCAAACTTTCTTTTAGCTACTTGTTGGTTTAAAGCTGCCACTAAAGGATGACGCGATTCATCATTTGTAAGCGATGCATTAAGTTGTTGTAACTGGGCATGTTGTTGTAAGATCCCAAAAGGGGAGTCCGGTGGATATGTGGGAAATAAATTGGGGTTCATTATGTGAACTAATTGATGTTCCCGCCATAGATCGAACCGTGGGAAAACCAAGTTGCATTTATCACATTGAAAGTTGCCATCTTTTTCTTCACGAGGTTGATGAGTTAAAGGCGTCACTGGTGTGTGCGGAGTTGGTGGCGCAGGAGAAACCGGGTAATTTTGTGATGCAGGTGTTGGTGTTCGAGGAGGAGCAGGTGAGACGGGTACATGCGATGCATGGTGTTCTACCGTGCTGGAATTTGAATCTTCACTGCTGAGCGTTGCAGCAACCTGTGCTGCAGCGGCTTGTGCTTGAGCCGATCGTTTAGCATCCTCTTCTTTAAAACAATGCGTTTTCTGATGTCTTATTAATTCGTAATACCGTTGAAATACAAGTTGACATTTCTTGCATTGATAGTTGAGACCAGGCGTGCGTTGAAATCTATTGGCGTCATCGGTAGCGCCAGCAGGTGGTTCGGCGGCTGGTTGGTTTTCATATACTTTTCTTGCTTTCTGGCGAGCATTTTGAAACCACACTACTATTACTCTCGGACTCAAGCCTAATAATTTAGAAAGATATTCTAAATCATCATCTTTTGGATATGCGTTATTCTCAAAAAACTCTTGTAGAACTTTTATCTGATAGTCAGTAAATCTAGTTCTGTTGGCGCGTTTGCCAGAAGACCCCGAGCTGTTGGATCCGTTCGAGTTGCCCCCGGAAAGTCCGAAATCGGCCGGTCCCCTGCCAGGACTGAGGCTGCGATTTGGGGTCAAAGGTAGGACGTTCGGGGGCGCGGAGTTTGGGGACGCGAAGTTAGGATTTAGCTTCGGCGGTAGCATCGACGGATGTGGCGGTTGAGGTATACTCGTGGCTGGGATCGAGTCAATTTGAGACTGAATTAGCGAGTTCAGTGACAAGTGCGTCGGAGTTTGCGGACGCGATATGCTTTGTGGATGATCGGGTATATTCAAAGCCGGGCTTTGCGAAGGAGCCTGAGGAAACATAAAACTTTTATCCTCTTGATGTCTGTCGTCATACGAATTGTACTTTTCCTCCATGGTTGGTTCATCATTTGGTTCCGACTTTATTATCTCTTGCTGACCGACATAAGATCTTTCAATTTCTTCAATCTTTGCTTTTTTTTCAGGCGGTGGTTTGCCTTCGTCCGAACTAGCAGACGAATCCAGTGGCGTGACTTTAGCTTCGCCAGTCTTCTCGTATTCCTCAAGATTGAGCGTAGTTGACGGTGGATTGTTAAAATTATACGGTGAGTCTTTGTTACGCTGGCGTTCCTTGAAAAGAGTGTTGCGGAACCAGTGTTTAATGACCTTTGTAGCTAGGCCGGATTGTTTAGCCATTTTCGCAATTGCCTCATCACTTGGCGAATTATTAATGTCAAAATGAGCGCGCAATATCTTTAATTGCTCGTCAGTAATGCGAGTTCGAGCGCGTTTTTGACCTGCGGCAGCGTTCGCCTGCAAAAAAGAAACACATCGTTCAGAATAATGCATTTATTACCAACCTAAATAGTATACCTAACGTGTTGTGTGGGAATCATTATTCATTTACTATAAAAGTATTACATTGCTTTACATCGAACAAAGGGGAAACAACATTGAAAAGGGCTCATTTATCTGCGACTGTAGGACCACTCAATGATTGCAGGTAACTTTGAATAATACCAGAATTCGTTGTAAATAATAATACTTCGACCCTAGATGCCCAACAATGGGCCCTCTGTTGCTTTGTGCAAACAGATAGTTAATGCTTATCTCATAATGCCTTGTAGATACGTCTTTGCTTGCGATTGAATTTACACTGTACTTACAGCTGACAGAGATAATCGAACGTAACCAATATATGTAATCTTTAACGTTACTTTACATTTACTCATATAAGACATGATTACGATGGTTAACTAGAAGTACGGTTGTGACTGCTCTCTATATGTATGTAGAATGTATTTGTATGAATAGTAATAGAAGTGAAGTGTTGTACAGATAATTGTATTATTACGCTATAACATTATAACTGATTCAATAGTTATCAACGTACTATATTAATTACTTCGTGATGGCGTAAGGTATGGCACACAACTCAACTAATACTAAGTTATTATTGTCAACTCTCAGGCAAGTTTGAAGTCCTTGAAGACGAACATGAACAAGTATTTGTTGAACAATAACCACAAAGTTAAAACGTAACGCCTTACGTCGCCAATAACCAGGTAAAGGACTCTACCCACTATACCGAAAAAAATTCAGACGGACTCTCTCAACGTAGTGTGAAAGTAATTGACTTGACTTTTGTATACAAAAATGTTAATATTGATAATTAAATGAGACGATGTCCTATGTGGTCAGTGTTTGCATTGTTGTACGTTATTACCTTTGTACTCGTAGGTATGCTAAACGACGAACGGTATAGTGTGCATTGACCCTTTTTGACGAGAGGCGATTATGCAGCGCGGGAAGTGTGAATTACGAACTATCAAGAAAGACGTCAAGTTCATTTATGTACATGCATTATTGTACGAGTTGTTTAGTTTTGAAACCTTAAGGGGTTGTATGGTTTTAATTTAGTATGATTAATTATCTATTTTGGTTCATTTTACTTAAACGAATAACAATAAAAATATACATATAGAATATACATGATAGGTATACTCGTATATGTCTGTGAGCAAAAGTTAATTTGAAGTAGTTGAAACTGTAGTGAAAAAACTAAAGTTTTATAGTGCATAAATAAATATAATTGTGCACGATTATAGTCCTTGTTTACATAAAAATACTGAACAAAGCTATTGTTCAGACCTATTCAATAGAAATCTAAAAAATGGTTAATAGATTTTTAATTATTATTAAATTATATGACTTACCTGTTGCTGTTGTTGTAAGAGTTGTTGTTGTTTCAGCTGGGCGTCGTGCGGGAAGCCCATCGCGTCGAAGGGTGGTGGTGGCAGCATCAATGGCACTAACGGAGGTTGTAGGTTCATGGCCGCCAAGGCCCCCACGTTGAGGCCCAGAGGCAATCCAAGAGACAGCATCTGGGCTACCATCGGGTGTAACTGACCCAGCTGTTGCTGCAGTTGTAGCATGTTCAAGGCCGTTTGAAACTCTTGCACTTGCGCTGCGAGCAAAGCACCCGCCTGGGCTTCACCAGGACCACTTCCATTCTCACTAAAGTTACCACCCGTCTCTCCTCGCGGGGACGGTGATCTCTCGTCCTGAGGTGCAGGGGATGCAGCACGAGGCGAGTTCGGCGCACCCGACTTCCTTTCGTACTCAGATTTGAACTGTTCCGCGAACTGCTCCAGGAATTCCAACGGAACTTTGTCCTTATGCACTTCTTCACAATGGGTCTTTAACACGAACACACTAGAGAACTCCTTGTTGCAATGCTGGCACGTCGACTTCGTTTCGGCATCCGGGGGCTTCTCCTCGGGAGGTGGCGGTGGCGGACTTGGCACTCGCGCCATCTCACGTTCTTCTTGAAGTTTACGTCGCTGATTTTCATTGTATTGCATAACGAGATCGAAGCCAAAAGTCTCGAGTAGTTGCTTATACATTTGTGAGTTGCGTTTGGGCGGATTGCCCTTTGCGACCATCTCGTCTAAGGCGGCAGCTTCTGCGTCACCTAGTGGCGAATGCGCCCGCGCATCGCCAAATGGGCATGAGGTCGCGCGATGTGCGTCGAGTAGCTCCCCAGTAGGAAATGACGCGTGGCACCGCTCGCACGAGGCGCTACCTGCGCGCGGGGATCGCGGGCTACCTGGGCGCGCGGGGGGTGAGGAGCGGGGCCCCCCGCTGCTCGTAGACGAAGGGGATGTATTTTTCGGCGACAAAACGTCTTGTAAAATTTTGGCGGGGTCGTTTCTGTCCGGTTGTTCTACGAGGGGCCGTGTCAGGTCCACGTGGCCGGCCGCGGCTAGCTCCTGCAACTTGCCCGCTCGAGTTTGATGCAGCACCGATCGCATGTGTATGTCCAGCGTACTGCCCTGCGTATAAGCGACCTTGCATATATTACACTTGTATCTCTTGCGATCGTCTTCCTCACTAGATGTACTTTTAGGCGTTAAAGTTAGGTTCGATGGTGCTGTACCCGCTCCTGGGGATACCGGAGGATTGTTATTGTTTTGTTGCTCTTGCATAGCGCGCTTTAGTTTGTGTAAATGGCTAACACTATTGTAATGAACAAGTAAGATGTTCTTTTGTGTGAAGGATTCTTTGCATACGTCGCACTTGAATGGTCTGTTAGGGTCAAGGTATTTTTCCATGGGATATGTCAACTTCTCCCCTTTTCTATGTAGAAGTGTTTTGTTATGAGCTGTTAGATATGATTGTCTAGTAAATGCAACTTTGCACCTGTGGCACTTGTACTTTCTATTTGGATCATTGTAAGAATCCTCTGCCATAGCTTGAGAATTCAAATAATCTTCAAGAAATTGTTGATCTTTATATATAATCGAATCATCTGAGTTTTCGGCGTCATTGTGGCCAGACTCATCAGCAGCAGTGGCGCTCGAGTCTCTATCTTCTATTTCCGCCAGATCATCATCAGGAGTTCTTAAAGCTTCTTTTCGCAATAAATCAGCAGTCGCAGCATCAAGTGCTGTACCTTGGCCACCCTGTAACAGAGGGTTCGATGCCAAACTTCGCTTGAACGTGGCTAGTTCATCTTCTGACAATTCAGAGTGAGATGTTTCAACGTGTTTTTGAAGCGCCAATACAGATCGGAAACTTCTTCCACATAACACGCACTTAGTAGCATCACGTATAACATGATATTGCGAATGCAGTTGTAGCTTTTCGATAGTCTTGAACGCCAAACTGCATTGATTGCAGCGATATTTGTAAACATGCTTTTCAGAGACCGACATGTTCGCGATAGAGTTTCGAGCGTGTGCCTCTCTAAAGTGGTTCTGTAGAGCATGAGCCGCGTCAAAATAGCGGTTACAACCTTTCTTCCAGCAAAAGTATCCCGGTCCCTGGGGTGTTTGTTTCAGTTCCAAATGCCCTGATTCATTTTGATGGTGACAGAGTTCATCAACGTTGCGGAACGTTCGATTGCACGCCGAACATCGCTCAGTCTCACCATCGACGCTTCCTTCTGAGCGGGGTGACGATATCTCCCGTTCATCATCACCAGTGCGCGATTCTTGCTGTTGAGGACCACCGTTCAGCCAGTGACTCTGGTCCACTAAAAGCAACAATCTTTGTAGCCCTTCAGAGTTCACTGAGTGTATTTGCATTACATGTCGTTCAAGGGCAGGTCTTTCTTTGAACGCATCTTGACATAGTGGACATATGAAATGTCGCGTAGGGTCACCATGAACTGATGTGACGTGGGACTGCAGTTTGCTCTCACTGCTACAACTAAAGTTGCAATACGGGCAGTTATGTTGACCTTGAGCATCGTGATCGTCTTCTCTATCAGCAGCTGCATGTTGTGGTGGCAAGTGAGGCTGTTGTTGTTGTTGCGGTTGATGTTGCTGGTGTTGCTCCAAAAATCGCATCATCTTTTGCTCTTGGGTTAATTCGGGTTTCTGGTCGATAGGCTCCTTGTTATCTGTTGGCAAGGAAATTTGTCATTAATGCTTTGTTTTAGATGGGTCATGTTATAAGAAACTTTTCAAATCGAACGAACCTCCCGCTACGGACTCTGCACGACAAATGGATAGTGATCAGTACAATATATGTTCACAATGTCTACCTACGTTTACGTGAGATTTATCTGCAAAAAAGATTATTTCTATAAATGAAGCTAGCTATTGTTCGGTGCGAGCGTTTGTTACTTTTCTGAATTGAAGTTAAAAATAAAATTCTGCTCTTTTATATTATTAGTAGGACTCGTTTTGTTTGCGACGTCCCGACAAGACAAAGGTATCGCTCTATCCATCCCGTACGCACACATTCACGGACGTATTAATGCTAACGTAACAAGTATATTGTAATTTTGCACACAAAGGAGATACAGGACGGGCAAACAATCATTGTTCATTATTACAAAAGGTTTCGAATATTTCGCTTCGCATCGGATCAAATGCATTCGGGAGATCGATGTATGTGATGATGAGTGGAAGCGAGAAGGGAGAGCCGAAGATGTGTGCGTGCAATTATTATTTGACCAGGGATGTGTCCGCAATAGCGTGTGAAAGAAGCTGGTCGGTATTGTTTACGCTTAAATAAGGAAGGTGAAAGAAACGACCGATGCGAGAACCGTACAAGATTCGTTAATGTAACGTTACAATTTAATATTATTAAATGAGCAACTGGCGTCCTAAGCTTAAGTAGTGTTATTCACGTTTGATCTACGAGTATCTAAGGAAGCAATTCCGGCAAAAACAAAATAATAGTACAGGCAGCATGTAGAAGTAATATTCCTTGTGTGACGTGAAATCGCGACAAGATCTATATTTCTCACTTAATTAAAACTTGAAGTTATCTGACCGTGAGACGCAGCTGAAACCAGTCTGTCCCCTGTTTGTTTGGGAACCCGTTTCATAGTTTTAAGCAGTTAAAACCGTTACATCTAATGAAGGGGAGAGGGATAAGTAAATCCGAACGCGTAATAATAAACTGACCCCATCCGAGACTGGAGTGACCAGTGTAATTATTTATGATGTAAATTCGCAGACCCACAGTCTGGAAGGAGTATAGAACAATGGCCAGGTAAAGGGACTTTGTCTGCACAAATGCGATCTCCAACACTTTTTGTCAATGACAAAGGGACCTTTCTATGGAAACACCACATCGTTATAGCGTCGTAAAGTAAGTATTGTAGTATTGTGCTGTGTAAGTTTTGTTTTGCGAGATTTAGGTCAGGATTTTTACAACGTGGCGTCAAAAACACAATGCCGGCTTGAATATTTTACAGCCGTTGCGTCTTTGATGTCGCAACTCGCGTTTAGATGATAATATTATGAAATAATTTTTGAAGATTTAGTCTGTATCTAATTTTTAATTTTCTGTGTATAACTTACAATCTTTATACAATCCGAATGGGTAATTTTTTTTATCGAAATTAATACCTGCATAAAGTTAATAATTGATGCAAAGCATACGTAGTTTACTTATCACATACAAGATCATGATATGCCTATGATACAAAACTGTGATAAAACATGATATCTTATTGTATGTTATGTCTTCAACATGTTGGTTTATATATAACTAAGTCATAATATATGTTTATAAATTTTAAGTAGTACCTACATAATGTAAAAATAGGTAAATTTAATATTTTTATAACGCTAATATAAACGCATGCTCATGTAGATTGTAAATATAATAATAGATCCTGATATACTTGGTGACGGTTACAAATAATTTTAATATTCCTAGCACATATAGACTAAATGTTATTTGTAACGAAACTTGGTATTTGATTTTGATATTGGAAATAAAATAAAAAAAATCAATACCGACAGAAGATATTATAAACTTTGCTCTCCCATTGCACAATGAAGCGAAAACCATTGGAAGGATTTAAAATTTATATGGACATCAATCTTTTAAAGCGGGGACTCAATAAGGTGAAAATAAGTAATAAGCATAAACATGAGGGGCACAATGGTGTAAGCCGGATTTCTTTCGCCTCCACATTTCTCTCGGAGTTTATCGTATTTCACCGTGGTCATAAACATACGGGAGATGTACCGGCGACATTGTATGATGTAGCCTCATCACAAGGGGCAATCATGGTTAATGCGCGACGGCCACATACGTAATGCGAGTCATTGTCCCGCGTGCGGTACTTATGGAAAATTCGCGTTCTCAATTCAAATCTTCTTTCCGTCTCCCTCGCTCGCGGGGCGGAGTCGCCTCCGACCAATGACCGAGTCCGACTGTGGCGACACCGTGTAAGGCGTACGTTATTAAAGAAACCTGTTCTAATGTTGAGCGCTTTAAATTAAATTTTGTCCGTGTGTAATTATCTTATTATTGTGATTACGAATTCCCCGCTAAATGCTCATCGCTCCGAATGGAGATTGCCTTACGATGCGGATACGACCGACAGCGGCACCGAACGCCGGTGTTGAACGATGGATTGTACCGAGCTTTTTATCCACAGCTCGTTTCCGAAAATCTTAAGCAAATTAATATGAAGCAAATTGTATGTTTATTAGCACGATCCACTGAAAGAAGTCCAGTACGGAAAAAACGCAGAACAAAATTGATTAAGGAACGAATCGGTTTAAATTGGAAACCGATAGTGACGTTTCGAAATCACATTCATAAGTCGACTCAGTACCTATTACTTTATCGATACGAACGCCGGTAATGGTTTTGGTTGAATTAATTTTAATGGAATTTTCACGCTTTATAGAATAAAATGTTGCGAAATGTGTTTAGCACGAGAGTAATAAATAGTAAATACATTTTGCTACTGTTCTTGAACGCATAAATAAAAAACGTTTCTATAAACGACATCTAGCGTCGAGAAAAAACGTTACGTTGGATAAGGAGCGCACGCGCATCTAATTGCGTTCCGACAAAGTTTTTTTTTCTCAGGGTAATAGTGCAGACGTAGTTTTTACAACAATGTTTTGTTCCTCTAGTTAGGTATCATTAAAACTTTTAGAGACAATGACTTCAGGAAGCTAATGCAGAATCGTAGTAACAATAGAGTGGTCACGGTTGGAATAATATAAGAGACAAAATAACAATTTCCTCAACTGTATTCCGGACAAAATTATTGAAATAACCTTAGCCTAAATTATTAGTTATGATAAAATTGACAAATAAAAGTTCTATACAGGGAGGTTCGTAAGGTTAATTTAAGACGTTTTAACTGGACTACAATACGTTAATTATTATGAGATATTATAAGCTTGGACTTACCATTTTCTTGTTGATCATAGGGGCTAGGCAATTCAGTTGGCTGTGGGATGACTTGGAAGAGCTCAGCAACATCAGGTGTGGGATCCTTGCCTTCTGATCGCCGCTGGAGTTGATGGATTTGCTCCATCTGTAGATGCTTTACTGATCGTACATGCTGTAATAGTGGCAGTCGGTGGGGAGCTCCGAAGCCGCATAGAGCACAACGATACACGCGAGGACGATCGCGGGGTATCCGTGAAGCACAG
Source organism: Udranomia eurus (assembly GCA_018250275.1). NCBI lineage: Eukaryota > Metazoa > Arthropoda > Insecta > Lepidoptera > Hesperiidae > Udranomia > Udranomia eurus. The sequence continues at coordinate 14,249 of DWNJ01000655.1, forward strand.
TCTCTCAAGTGCCTCAAAAGCAGAGCAGCTGCTTCGTGGCTAGCTCCAGCAGCGTGTAGCTG
>DWNJ01000656.1:0-14308 GCA_018250275.1 Udranomia eurus
ACTTATTATTATTTAGATAAATGAATTACCGTATTAATGTTATTTTTAATAAAATATTTTTTGGTATTAAAATAAGTTAAGTTTTATAAAATAAATTTGTGAAAATTTTATTTATATTTATGTATGCAAACATTTTGCAAAGTTCTTTCTATGCTGCGTATAGCGTATTTACCTTTAGTTTAGTATATTTACATAGCTTAGGGTTAGTTTTAACTGCAAATTGTTTTCACAATGCCCCAAATACTCAATCGCCATCAAACTATTATCGTCAACAAGGTCATCCACTCGAGGAGTCGACAAAGTGTGACAAGGGATGGGGAAAGGTTCGATATATTGTGACGTCACAGTAAAAAATGTACGTAAAAATATTTAAAAATACGCTTTTATAACAACATGAACTAAAAAAGGTATGAATATTTTTTAACGAAATAATGTTTTATTTTAATAATATGTGACGTCACACGAGAGTGGTCTGAAAACGTGACCAGCTGTGTTGAAAGCCGACGATCACGGACTAAAGATGTATATGGCGTTCATTAAGTGTATTTGTACACATTTGATTAACATTAAAGACATTTGATTTGATTCTTGAGAATGGCGCTATATCGCATAAAAGGGTCCAAAGCCCGCACGCGTAGCTAAGCGATGCGCGCTATCCGCAGGTGTTGGGCCTTATCTGGCGGCCATTTTTAACCCCATCCTCCCCATGAGCCATGGACACGTGAGCGAAACATGCCCATCGGAGCCAGCGCTGACTTGAGTTAGAGCGGCCATTTGCGTAAGAATCGAAGCGGGGAAATAAATTTTGCGCAGAAATACGCCACCATTGAACTTTAAATACATTGTTTATTGCAACTATCACGTGCACGCCGCATAGCGGATGGTTGGGATGACGGACTTAACGATCGTTCGATCCTCACTCCCCCATTACACTGACGCGAACCCACTCCTAACACAAGCCTTTGAAGTCAGCTTGAGCGTTGACAAAATTACTTATTGGTGTGCAAGTAGTTTGACAAAAACTTGTTGACAATCGTTTTAATATGTAACTAAATTTTTTGTCAACGATTTAAAAATAAATAAGTCATCCTGTATTGTATCATGTGCCTGAATTTAAACATGTAATGACAAATAAAGCATTCGTAAATAAATTCGTTAACCGATTCCCTTTTTTCATAATGTTTGTACAATCTTAACCACAAATGCTACTTAATATAGTAGTGATACTAAAACGCATATGCTTACAGATTGACATTATCATTTAAAGTAATTATTAATATCGACGATCAGTAAGAAAAACCGCTGATACTAATCGTTCGGTTATTTAATATTCTCGCCGACTCAAACCCTCGTTCTTTTACGGAAATTCGAGTCGTATACTATACATAAGTATGATAGTCTTATATCGCGACTTCACTCACTTCGATACGAATTTTATTATATTATCGTCATGTTTCTATACTAAAATTTCTTTAGTAATTTTACTTGATATTTGACAATCAATGATGCATCATCGTTAAAAGTGTGCAGCCTGGTTAAAACCCTCCAGATAAGCCTAAGAATTAGTGTTAGCAATGAGTTCACTATTGATGTAGTGAGATGAGTGTTACTTGAACCTATGATCTTGTGTAAACTAAAAAGAACGAATTTTAAATGTTTCGACATTAAATTCGTTTATCTGTTTACAAATTTTAAGGTTACGCATAAACAAACAACCAAAGAAACGCCTTATTCGTTTTCGATGTCAGTATAACATTTTAATAGGAACAGGGATTCCAAGAAACTTTATCCGGTGCAGTTTTTATTGAGAAATATGTATTAGTAAGGCAAGGGTACCCACGGCGCTCGGAGCCCACCCCCAGCTATAAATTAGTGTACTTAATTATTAATTTCTTTAAGTACAAGATAAGATATATTTGAACAACCTGACTGGGACTGCCCAGGTCATATGTAACACTAACGATTTTATTTCTTTTATAATTTGCACAGAGTAGGCGCGCTACAGATGCATAATACGATGATTTAAATCTAGTCACATATTCTTTTGAACTGATTTCTGTTTTCCTCACAATAAAAATCATTCAAGAGTTATAAATAATGTTCGTAATAAATATATTATTAGTTGTTGTTGTGTATGTTGTTACAGACTCTAAGTTATTTTATAAAACTTTTTGCCCTAATAGATAAAATTTCAAGTTAAACTGATACAGTTGCAACGTTAATAAATGTTTTAACGGAGGAGGTTACCTAACCTTACGAGCTTAATCTTAGGAGATTTGATTATTATTTGAAAGGAAAACAAAACAATTTATATCAAAATAAGTGTTGTCTTGTCCCCCTTTTTTTTCACGCTGTGAGAACCTCTCAAAGGTACCCGATACCGTAGGAGCGATACCGGGTTATGTGGGATTTCCACCCACTAAAAACCCTCGGAGGCCACCTACTTTGTTACTTTGGTACTTTGTGAGGGTACCCAGGAACTTACGACGGATTATTAGTTATTCGTGGTGTATACTACTCTGTGGGCACGCCGAGCTGTAGGACGGCGAACGCGGGCGTCTCCGCGATCGTAGCACGAGATTACACTCGTATAAACATTGTAAATTATATTTATTACGTTATATTCGGCCGATGATATTTGTTTAACCCTATCAAACACGAGGAACGCCCCTCGAGCGAGCTTATTCTCTTTCGATTTCTCTTGGTGTTGTGACGAAATCGTGATCATTGATGCTATTGTGCAATACAAGTTTTCGCAAGTTCTAAGCGGACTTGGGAACTTTTAATAATATTAGCTCGTGATAAAATATGTTTAGTATTAAAGAAGTAGTGAGCAGGTATTCATTCCAACTACTTTGAAATTGCCACTGCAGTTTCAAGCAACATGTACAAACTTAGACAGAACAAAATGACTTAGGTTCTAAGGAATTATATAAGCTAAAGATAAACTAACATTAGAGGGGTAATTAGGAAGCGAGGATGAATGAAGATTCTTCAAAGAGAGGTTCCTTCTTCATTATATTTTTAAACTGGAAGCCTTTTATTAAACTTACGATTACTTCCAATAAACATTGAAAACTCATTTTGTTTTACACATTCGAAGCAGCGGCCAATGTTTTCCTTCACTTAACTTATTTTGACGCGAGGTGTCCTATCGGTCACCATTGTCAATCGCGACACGGCTTTTACCAGCACCAAACACTTCGCTCCTCAAACACCAGAGCCAAATATTTGTAGAGCGGTCGCTACGACAAATTTCTATGTCGGAACTGTCGCCCCGTTTTGACGCTTGGGCCTTGAGCCTTGACGCTTTGTGGTTCGCGTGGGGAAACAATGAAATGGTACTCTCGGTACAGACGCCGGCTAATGACGCCGGCCGTTTGCGCGAGCGAGCATGTTTGATTTGTCGAGTGAACCGGCACTTGAAATTTCTTGTCGCAAACAGACCGTGGTCTGACAGTGGTTTCGATGGTTTAGGTACAGCCGGTGACGTACGACTGTTTACGTGTTATTGGTTTTACATCTATCGAATGGTAGATGGAATACAACAGAGCTGTCGCCAATGCCTCGCCAGAGACGAAGGAATTGTCTGTTATCATTTAGGGACATCTTTGCCGCAACGTCGTTATACTTGTAATATTCATATTTTAAAACAAATAAATGAAGAATCAAATTTAAAAACTTTACATTTACATTTAGATTCTTATATTGTCTTGCAAAAGTAATCAACAGTAATAATTCAACAAGGTTGCTACACGTGTAACATTCGCGGAAATGTGCGCAAGCGTTCCCGTGACTCTGCCCCGCAGCGACGCGGTGGAACACCGTCAGGTATTTGGTCGGTTGGAGTTCGACATAGCCTTCCGTCGACCCCGTAGCGGAAGATGCCCGTTCCGGGTATTCCTGAGGTAAAAAAAAAACTACAAAGCTACTAGACATAAAGTGCTATATTGACATTTTAACTTTAATACATTTGTAATTATACTAAAATAATTTGTCCAATCCTGAAAATCCTGATGTAATTATTTGATTTCAAGTTTACTTTGTACTCTTATAGCGTTTGTTTTTATGGCGAGTCTAGAGTAGGAGTATAATGAGCGGAGAATGACAGCGTTTAAAAATGCATCAGCCTGTGCGTAGGCCGCACAATGTCAACAACGCTACCGGGCGGCTACCGGCGCGACACCTCGCGTGTACACGCTACCTTATTTCCTATTATACCAACTTGTCGATATGTTTTCTTAAGAGAACGCTTAGCTTTCATATACTTGATCAACCATATGGCGTAATGGTCACCATACCGGACTGGCGTTCAAAGGATTGATTCCCAGCGAGGCCAAGGTTGTTGTTGATGAGTTTAAATATCCGTTGTTGTTAATATCTGTATTATGCGCTAGAGCATGTGAACATGAAATGTCACTTAATTTAATTTAATATACACCCAATATATACATTGTGTGAACAAAATTAAAACCGGATAAAAATATTCATTGGAATGTTTGGAATGGAATATTTCAAGGGTCTATCAAAAAGTACATAGACATTTTACTCTTAGATATGTTGCTAATACTGCAAAAAAGACCTCATCATTTGTTCGTTGCAATGACTATCGCTGTAATATAAATCTTATTTATACAATTATAAGTACGTTTAGTATGCACATACTAAGACAATATTCAAACACCAATTTCAACTAAATCTTCGCTCAAGTAGACATAAGGACATGCGGCGCCAGAGCTATTGAAGTACTATAGTAATAGACGAGCGTTTATTGTATGAAAATCCAACTAATATTATATTATAAATGCGAAACTTTCTGAGGATGTTTATTTTTTTATTTTTAGTTATGTTATGTTATGTTAGTTATGTTTAGTTTATTACATTTTCACGCTAAAACTTCTTTTTGAAAATGTAAATAACAGCTTGTTTTCTTAAATGGTTTTTACCAATATTTTTATAACTCCATTATTGGCAGCAAAGAATTATTTAAATGATATTATCATTAACTTACCCGATGACAAGTGGATATCATATGCACACTTATTACAAACCGCCCGTCCATACCAAACCGAGCTTCAATAATTCAGCAAAGTTTTAAAAAAAGTCAGTGGTTACAAAATACCCCTGTGCCAAATGGACACCAAATAATATAAAGCTAGATAACAACGTCACTTCATAAACGCTCGTCTATACAATGTCAACGGAACAAGTCTCAGCGGTTGTAAAAGTGTCATCGTATGTGGGATGACACCCTAAAGACGGATTGTGGGCGTCGAGTTCTACTGATGGCTTCCTTATAGCTTACGAAGGGAATATTGGTGAATAAAGTTTAGTTGCTCTCTGGACAATATTAAATCCTTTTTACACTCATCAATTTGGAAGGAAACCCTAGGCTGGAATAGTACACTAATAACATTTGTACGAAAGTAGCTTCTTTCAGATAGAAACTTTTTCATTGAAATGTGCAGTAAACCTATTTTTAATTAACGAATAACTGTATCGTAATATAATAATAAGCTAATTTAAAATTTTAGATAACAATCGAATTATATATTTTAACGTACAAATTGATAAAATAAATAAATGTGATTTTGAGATTTTGGAAGATATTTTAAATTTAAATATTTTGGTACCTGTGAATCGATATTCTAAATATTCTTCAAAAGTTGGATCGCCAAAACCGATGCAAGAATTTCTTATTTTACTGTATTGCAAATCTTTAAAAGCGTGACTTAACACCAATGCGATAAAGAAAATAATATGTGAAGATTAAACCGTCTTAGACAAAATGGTTCAGTAGGGTTTAACCTTCTATACTTTTTTTTATTGCATTACGAATCCAACCTATTTGATGTGCAGTGGTCCATGTTGTCCACGACAGTTTAAACATACCCAAATCGAATCAAAAGCGGTCAGATACGTTGCCATGTTTCATAAAGGCATCTTCCCTTCAAACTAGAAGACATCAGAAACAAAATTACTGCTGAAAGGCAGATTGGGAAACAAAACAAAACTGTTCGTATTTTTTCTGCAAATTTTACTTTAAATAGAGGCTTATCACGTTTTTCTATTATTCCTTCACTTTAAAATCTTATAAGATCATAGTAATTGACCAAAAAAGCAATACCTACTCTACAAAATTTACACTTGCAATTTAGTTATTAATATAAGTCAATTTATTAGCAGAAATTAGTAAACTAAGGAGATTAATTTACCTAGTCAGTAATCGTCAGTATGATGAAAGACTGTCTCATCCCATGTCGGACCAAATTATATAAAATATTCGGTATGTAAAATTCAAAGTTCACAATGGAACTTTCTACTATAAACTGCGAATTAATATTCGGTATATAAAATGGATTAACTTTCTGCTATAAACTGCGAATTTTACACTGTTTAAAATGCTAAATAACAGGCTGCGGATCTCTAAACGCTTCGTGGACACTTTGTCCGGCGTTCGTGTTATGGCCGCGATAATATATAATGAAATGCTCCCTCGACGCGATTCGGTGCAATATTTTCTTTTTCTCCCTCAAATGAACACGTCCGCGTATTTGCATACAATGCAGGCGGGTGCAATACGCGCCGTTAATGCACTGACGGGCTATGAGGATGCACCCGATGTTGGTTACTTATTTATATACTTAGAGGGTTTCAATCTATTCATGTGCAAGGATTATCGCGTATGTATGTAAATACGGGCCCTTCAATCTATATATATCCAAAGGTTATTTTATATAGATTATGTAGATTCTCTATTAGAGAATCTAATCTTATTTCTCTACTAGACTCAGATTTAATTTATTATCTTTGCCGGTAGTCGCGTAAACTTATTTCACGAACATAGAGGGCCTTACAGTCTATTTATATGTATTTCTTCAAATATAAATGATTTCCTTAATATATACCATAAATAACTGAGTCGTGTTTGTTCGATGAATATTTTTTAGAAATTCTATCGATCAAGTAATTATCGATATGATTTTTTGTCTGTTTCACAATTAACTTAACTAAGCTTAGACAGTTTTATTCTATTTTTCAATGTACAATCTTCTTTGTATAATTTTATAATATTTTTCTGACAAGCGAACGAAATAGTGAAATAATCTTTGTTTAGAAGAACACTTGGACAAGGCTCTGAAAGCTCGACATAGGTATTAAAAGCTCGACAACTAAAATCGGATCGGAAGTAGAAAAAACGCGTTACACAAATGTGATCAGGACAGATCGATCAAATTAGCAATGTCGATAGTTCAAAAGCTTTTGTATAGACCAGCAATCGATCATTACGTTCGTCTACTATTTTAAATACATAACAAATGATGTTATAATTTCTCCCTATTGCTTTAAAGTTCAAATTTCAAATCTGAGATCAACAATAAGATGTGTGTAAATCCGAGAGCTTTTAGCAACATTTTGCATTCATTATTAACGTCTTATAGTTATCGTAAAAGTATTAAAATGGCATCGATCAACTGCTTATTGTATGAAGTTTATAATAAAAGAATATTGTGTTAACAGTTCTACTTCATACTTCAGTTAGATATACAATTAAATCATACATTTACTACTATATTACGATGTTATCACGACTAGTTACTTCAGTGTCTTAATTTTTTTTTATTTATGCCCCAGTGGTTATCGAATTCAGGACCCTACGAACAGTCCGGCATAATCATTACGCCATTCGAGTCGTCAGTGTCTAAATCATGCGATATTCACAAACGGCAAGAACACACGATAATTAAACAAACGCTATACACTCAGCCCTAAACAAATAAGTGTATAAAACAATACATTTACATTCGGGTTTGAACCCGTGACCTCTGGAACAATCGCGACGCTCAGTGGGTCTTCGAGATCATGACTTAGAAACCCATGTCAGAGAGCGTTTGACAGCGCGAAACGTTCACGGAATAATTTAAAACAAGTGACTCCGCGTGCGCCTTTTATTTTTGGTGTCGTGTTATATTTTTTTCTTACACAAATATTATATTTTTAGTTAATTCTGTCGTTTCGAGCTTGAGCTGCGGATTCAGCTATCAGTCTCAGCGACATCTGTATACGGCAACATTTTGTTAAGCAATTATCAAATTGATTTATTTCAAGAAACCGTGAATAATTCCATTTATTTTGTGGTGTTTGATCAGAATATTGTTTCAATTCTAACAAAGGCTAAAGTCCACATTAATATGACGTAACAAAATATCCCATTAATATGAGTATCTCACACTTATCGTAGTATGCATCATATGCGTGTATCGTAGATATGTGTGTCCATAATTATTATACCCAAACAGTTTTTTGAAGTGAAAGTACCCTTGATTGTTAATTCGTTGTCGTCCTTGGTATAAGCTCTGCCGGCAGACCAGTTAAGCAGAAATGCTTGCACTATACTTTGTAACGTTCAATCTTAGACTTAAAATAAAAAAAGACCAAAAAGCAACACCGTCGACATCAGGGCTGTTTCGAATTAGTCACAGACGTTCATAGGCAATAGTGACTCCATCCATGGATCGAGGTGGACTCATGCAGTCCACTTTTAGGCCAAAAATTACACTCGATAGAACTAGACAGATTTAAAGCGGTAATAGCTTAATGGGTAGTGTGTCGGTCTTACGATCGAGAGGGTCGTGGGTTCCTCACTCCCCCATTGCACTATTGACGTGACACTGCTAACACAAGCCGCCGAGCTTAGCTGGAGGGGTTAGAATCACTAGTATGCATATACATGCTAGCAGTTTAAAAAAAACTACAAAGCGTGAGGCGCTCACGTCGGCGTCAAATTGTTCACATAAAAACTTGGAGCGTGCGTGTGTTTGTGTGAAATTTTAAGTCAAATTGTCGAATGCCATTGTGCCTATGAATATTCAATATCGAGCCTGTTTGCTCTGGGTACGTGTCAGAGCCGAGGTGAGAGGCCATGTTTGCTATGTTTATTAGTTTTCCGAGCTTGTACGGATGTATCTAAGTCGAACTCAAATGTTTGTCGATTAAGTAGGCCGTCGCACTTTTATTTTGTGCTTAACTAAGAGATTAGTTAAACGATTGTCCGCCTTACGAGTACATCTACTCCTTTGTTGTCATAGTCGTTTACTGTTGCTAGATTATGGCCCGAAAGAGCAAATAGACGTTTTGGTAAACCACACATGATGTTAATCAGCTGAACGAAGTACAGATCACATTCTTGTAATGTTATTTTATGCTATTAATTGCATGACACAACGTGCATGCAAGCAACAAGCATATTCACTACCGCCCATGGACAACAATGTTTTTGTGGACGACCTAAGAAAGAATTTTGATGCTGCCTTGGGTAGATTACAGATGTCCATGGATGGCGGTGACCACTTACCATCAGGTAAGTGGTCACCGCCATCGTGCATCGTGCATGCTCGTTTGCTATCTCAAAATTATATATGAAAAAAACATTTTTATATTTTCATTCAACAGTGCGGACCCCCAAAAACTTAAATTAGGACGTAACTCACACTCATCGATGTATCGAGTTGGTGATCAATACAATCGGGCACAATCACAGCACATCGAGTTTCGCTAGCGCCCACACGAGACACGCTATTGTTTCACATGTCGAAATATTGCTCGTGTATTAGGACCTCGTAGTCTGGGAAAGTAATAATATGATAATAATAAACGGTATACATTCGTAGCTCCACACTAGGATAGATAGTGCTTTGTCGTGGATAATACAAAATAGACACATATACGAGCACATACCATAAAGAAGGGAAAGTTAAACTTAGCGTTAAAATTTCTTATTCTGGAAATCGAACCCAGGACTATTCGAACTGGAATCTGAAATGTTGAGCATTGCGCCAAACGGTTATATAATTTACTCTAAAGTCTGAACTGTAATTAAGTAATTAAATGACGTAAATTTTACTTGATATTAAGAACCTTGCTGATTTCGTGTATTGTAGATGATTAGATTAGATGATGAGATTCTATGATCCTAAGATTGTGTAGATGACTATATCTCTTACTCATAATCTTTATTTTTATTTACTTGAAATTCTATTAGTATTAAGAAGTACAAATCCAATTACAAGACACTATGCATTTGTAAACAATCGCTTACGATGTATGGTATGGTACAGCTATTGCATCTAAATCATCTAGTTTTACCTTACTAAGACTACAGGATATTTCACTAATATAATTCTTGAAGTTAGTTTTTCCACTAATTCCCTAAAGCTCACAAGGCAGACCACACACGGTGCGTTCTCACATAGATAACATCGTTGGTTTGATAAACGCTATGAATCAACGGTGACAATACTGGGACAGTTTATTGATCGAAGCGTGCGCTTGTACTCGTGTCACCACACTCTATGTACGCATGGGACAATGCTTATTTTATACAACTAAGTATTCCTTAAGTTGAATATCTTATGATGACCACAATAATTCAAAGTGAAAAAAATTCAGGACAGTGCTTCTTAAGTGTGTGTGTTATTTTTTGAATATGATCTATCTCTTTCGTTTTTATATAAGCTATATTAATATATTAATATTAGTATAGAGTGATGGTTCCAAATTTAATACGTTTACTTTAACAAACAGGAAAAAAACAAGTTGTTTTCTACATTAGAATTAACGATTTTACGAGCCGAATTCCGACCGATCTAAAAATTGTTAAGTTTAATGCCTCTGTAATAGTTCAAAATGGGTGCGCATTAAAAATGTCCGGTTAATTTACGATCGTTTCGTATAATAAGGTTTATTGTCTAAGCAACGACCTATAAGCGTGGCTTCCAAATATAACACTTGGGCTTTTCTATCCGTCTGTATAACGTGAATTATTCGGTGGATGAAAGGGTCGTAACGCATACTACGTTACCTTTTTAAACCCGAATTATATTTTCAAAGTATTTTAACCATTTCATTGATTTTTAAATTATTACAGGTAAGGTCATAATCATTAATTTCATGCAATTTCATGTCTAAATTATTTTAAATGTCATACCGATAACTTATAATACATTAATTTATAACAAGAAGAAATCGAACGGTAAGACAGAATTATAATAAATAATAAATAAAATCTGGTAAATAGTTCGAAAATACATGAGCAACTACCATATAATATATTATACAATCCGAAGAGTCTTGTAAAACGATAAAACTCTTTATGTGCTTATGCAGAGTTTTTTGCGCTTTACTTTTACAAATAGATTATGTAAAGCTATAAGACTTGAATTATATTACAGTGACTAGTACAATACCAATGGTATTGTCTTAACTTCTCCTTAGATATTCGCTAATATTACTCGTATATAATACCACTAACAGTAGCTGCAGTAACTAGAATTACGTCCTTAAATTGTAACTTTAAAGCTCATAGAAAACAGGCAAAGCCGCGATATCTAGTGTTGAACGAGTTTTATTATCTAACCAACGGCATTCAATGAGTGTGACGTTGATGGTTGCACTTCTGATATATTACCGCCTCATGATCTCATTGTAGCGTCGTTAAGATTTATATTTATCACTCTTTAAATTTTAGGGCCTTCGAAATTTATAGCCGAAAGTACTATACTCCGTGGCGCCTATGAGAGGCGGTAGAAATGGTGTAATCTTTATTTTCTTTGGGCATGTATGACGTTTTTATTTTTGTTAAAGTAATACAATTACTTTATTATGTATCTCAAGTTTCCTATATAACATAATACAGCAAACGTGTGTTACATGCTACTAATATTTAAAAAAAATGTAAGGTTGGATGGACGGATTTAGATGAAACTTTACAGTAATGTAGCTTATACACCAAAATAGCAAATATTTTATAATTTATAAAGATAATGTGTAAGATTGCCAAAAGTATATAAGTGTCAATTAAGTCGGAAAAAACTCTGCAATTTTACTAAATATATGTTCATGTGTAACGCAAGCGAAATCTCGGGCAAAATTAGTTATTTATAGTAACAAAAAAAAATCAATATCTTCTTGGTCAAATAGTCAGATATGAATTAGCTGGTTCATTTAAATACGTTTTACTGATCACTCTCTTTTGTACGCTGTATGTCACTTGTAGATGTATGATGGTTTTAGACGCGTTCAGGGTTGGATAAGTATCAGTACATACTCTATATTGTCGATTTTCCACGTAATGAAGTGAAATCCCCCAATATGTATGTTAAACATAGATTTGAAACTGAATCCTTGAGTTGAAGGCTTGAACCCAAACTATGTTTATTTGTTACTTCTAAGAGAGCGTAATGTAAGGTACCACAGTAACATATACACTATTAATAACGGAATAGAGGGATATTAAGAACGGAATAGAGGACATACAAAGATAAACACAAGAGTACCAGAAATTATAACTCATCTTCGTGATCCTTTGGTAACTAAGATTGATAAAAATTACACCATTCAGTGCCCTCATTCTCGTAATATAAAAAGTTGAAATGTCGACAAAATTAAGAAATCGTCATGTCGATAACCCGCTATTGACTCGTATTGTCTTACTACTTCCCTCTAACGTTAACTCAATCATAAACTAAGCTGCACGTCAGCGACATCTCAACTAGAAGCTTACATCGATACGAAAAAAAAGCAGTGTACGTTCGAATCTGTTCGATAAACCCAACTTTTATATAACCACTTCTCAAAGATGACGATCGTCGAACGACAGCGATCGTTGGTACGAAAGTTCGATTAGCTTACGCTTTGACAATACTCCGATTCAACCTCAATCAATCAATAGAATCATTTCTCATGCTGCAAATGAGTCACGTGAATGCGGAGATCAACTTAACGTATAAAATCGCTTCGATTCTATTGAAGTTTTGTTACGAGAATAAGGCCACAGGTTCAAAAAATACCAATGGTTTTTAATGAACTTATTGTTGGTGGTGTTTCACAGACCTATTAGATATTGCCCTGCAGAGCAAACAGTAAGACACCATTTACTAACGGGGTAACAACTCGTAAACATAAGGGGTTATCTGGAGTTGGTCGATTCACCGTAAATCGCGGTGCGTACGGTGTCGCGACCCGGGTGGTCGCGCCGGTATCGGGACACTGAAAATGAAATAAGAGCCCTGAATATACTATCTCACATATACTATGAGGAATTTGTAAACATATAAAGGAACTACGGACTGACGACTGACATCAACGTACTTATATAAACGTTAGATAAATTTACTTACGTATACTATACGTAAATTTATCTAATACTAGCTGACCCGACGCACTTCGTACTGCCTCACAATCATTTTTCTGTCCGTCCCTGTCCCGACCATCACGACTCGTTCCCGTTCCTCAATCTCCAAGTACTAGTCTCTGTCTGAAGAAAAGTTTTCTTTATTCTTTTATTTTGTTAATGTTGCAAATGTTAAGGGAGATTACTTAGGTCAATTAATATTGTTCATCAATTAGCAACGTAACGATTTAAATAAATTATTTTGAGTATTCCATTAAATAATTTCAAATAACGTTATTTCTTCAACAAAACGCGACGATCGCATCGATCTAACAACGCGCGGTCGTTTCGATCGACTTACGTACGGAGTTATCGTTAGATCGGTCGCTATTTCGCAGCCATATTGCGCGCTTGAATGCCTCGCGTTCCGATATCGTAAATCTCGTACATTTTTGTGGTCCGGAATGGAATTAGCTATAAAAACAACGAGATGCCTCGGATTGTGGTAATGATTTAGTGCGGTCCAACCGATCGGTTGATAAACAAGGTCGACGTAGGCTCTATAAATCTAATGCGTTCACGCAATTTTAAACGCTTTTTTATTTGTTTAGTGAACCGTAAAGGTTCATATGTAAAGCGGTTGCGCCGCGTACATTTAGTTATAGATAAAAGTTGAGGTTTTTATTACAACGAGGTAGTAAACAGATGGTAAGTATTCACTTCCGACCAACCTCTGTAACACACCCCGGACAGACGTTCTGTCTAAAATTGGCGAGAGGTCTTCGTGCGTTCGTACTGCTGAAGCTAAACAGAAACATTACAGAAAGTTCATTGGTAAGTAAAGTAGTGTATCATAACACTCTTCCTTTTCTCTACACGCAAATGTACTGAATATTCCTATTTATTAGTTAGTCCCAATATTATGTCGCTATCACAATATATCAAAATAATGTCATAAAATAACAATAAATACGAAACAACTATGTACGATATCTGATAAAACATTTAAACGGTACAAACGGATAAATTGAAAGAAAAATTGGCACACAATAAAATAAAAAAAAAACAAAAAAATTCGGCACACGAATTTAAAAAGAATTCCAAACAATACCATAAAATAAATCGGAGGCAAGAAAT
>DWNJ01000657.1:0-14305 GCA_018250275.1 Udranomia eurus
AAGAATACTGCTGTTATATGGCAGAAATAGGTGTGGCGGTGGTGCCTCCGGAGTCGAACCGTAAAAGGTTCTACCACTTTCAAATTGTGTCTTTCAATACGGTCATCGTATAAGACTACTGCGTTCGAAATTTATCTCTTTCAAATGAGTCTTTTCAATTTTGAGTTGGAGAGCTTTTGGTTAACAAACATATCCGATTTTTGGTTGAGAAAATTAGTAAATTACCTCCATAATCAAAGTCAAACAATTCTTAAACTTTCAAGTTAAAATAGCACCGACATTTTTAAAACTATTAAAATTATAAACATCATGCCCCACTCACCATATAATAATGAATCACTGTGAACCCAAACCTAACGAAAATAATATATTATGTGCCAAATAAATATCTATTCTTTAATTTTACCTGTAAAGTAACATTTTTATGTTCTCCGTCTCTCTTCTTCTCCTCTCCATCAATGTAAGTGACGAGTTTTTCTTCATCATTATCGTCGTCTCTCTCTTCTTCTGCACTCTGTTGTGACGCTGATGAGTAGTCTTCATCGTCGCTTATGTCACCGTCTGGCTCCGATTCACTTCTAAAGTTTAGAAACATTACAGCTTAAGTTAACCAATAAAAGCGTCGTAACATAGTAATAAAGTATTCTTGTGTACTTGCAGTTATATTTTAAGCCTAACACTGTAGCTCGGCTAATTGTCTTTAATTACGAATTATTACTTATTTCATTATATTACTTTTCAATTTCCACTCACTCTGAAAACAGATGTCCCATTGCATTCGAGATCCTATCCATCACTATGCTTTCATGTTCCGAGTCGGATTCCTCGGCATACACAGCTCGTAGAAACGGCATATATCCAGGTTTAAACTTCAACCCGTACCGCTTATTCTCACTATAAGGGTTTCTGATGAATACCATCTCATTATCGGTATCAGCCTCATCCGCTGATGTTTCTGTTTCAAAATCAGAACGTTTTTTGGAAGTTTTTTCTGACGTAGCGTGGTCTGCCATTGTTTCTTCATTTGTATTAGTTTCCAATCGTGTCGATATTGGATAGGATTTTGCCTAAAATAAGAAAATATTTTTAGTAATATAAGTAAATAAAATATTACTACTGTTGATTAAAGACCCGAGGTTTCTAAGGACTTAGAAAAAAAATCCATAAAGTAACGCGCTTAACTTTTAACAATTTATTACATAATTAAACACGTAGGTTTTACCTGAAACACAGTGGCAGTAATTTCCCAAGGTCTTTGTTTATTGTCTTCCACGACTGGTTCGATTAATGGTTCCCATGCGTCAAGCCTCTCATTGAAAACCGACGCCTGAATGCTCAGTGAACCACCACCGTGCAGCTGCTTTGACCAGTCGTGTAGAGACACTTCTGCTGAAAGCTGGTACAATACTATTATTGCGAATGCATTTAAAATGTCATTTTCATATACGTAGCGTAAGATATAAAACGAGATAGATTAAGTGTCCAAATGCCGAAAATAAAATTATTTTTTATTGTTAGCGAACAAATGTCAACACAGAAGGAATGTGATCAAAACTTTATGCATGTCAAAGGAAAATAAAATTTTAATATCATTAATTATTATTATAATAAAAACAGCTATCACTCTAAGCCTGATTGGGATATACCCGTAAAAAACCTCATTTACCGATTACCATATCATTGACGGATAGAAGTGATACCCACCTTCACCACTAGAACTGGTACTCTAACAGTTTGTTCAAGTTCGAACATGACCCTCACACTGGGCACATTTACTGTGAAGGTCTCGGTCGGCTTCACACTCGGATACTTCGGCTGGATGTAAGGATCGTCGATGATGAAGGGATCCACAGGATAAATCTTCTTAGGTGACCAGAGATCTTCATCTTGCTTCTCTTGCTTTATGTTGTAGGTCGAGAAGTTGAACGTATCCTTTTCTTCTGGTAACGTCAACTCTGATGTTATCTCTTCAACTATGTCTGTTAATAAAAATGAAAATAGGAAATAGAGTACGTAAGTAGTCAATAAATTATTAAGAAACTTTGTTACACTACCGATGATCTTCCACCACGATAAATGTCATCTACGTATAAATTAGAGTAATGAATAAAAAAACTTACCCATTATTGTATGTACTGTTGTCGCAGCAATATGAACATCAATTTCAGATACAGAGAGCCGTACTTTTATGCCCTCTTCCAGATTCTTAAAGCTTTTCGAAAATTCCACATCGCATGGCTTCAATACCAACTGCGGCGGCAAGTTCTTCAACTTAGATTGCAACTTGGACATAACTTGCAGGCCAGCGAAAGACACGACTAGATTTTCTGTATTGGAATGGCGGGAGTAATCGATGAGTAATTCTGTTCTCAGTAGCAACGCGTGCCCTTCGCTCTTCGTGAGGTCCGTGAAGAACATGATCTCTGGTTGCCGGCACTGCACGGATATCGATATGCTCGGCGTCTCCTCCGGCACTGATGTTGCTGCAATTAATAAATAACATTTAATGGTGGAAATTGTACCTCTGTAGGTGTAGGTTCAGAGATCACATAGGTCTTAAAATTGTTTATCGTTTTTTAACAGGAAATTTCTATGGAGTGCCATGACTTATATGTTGGTATATTCCAGTTAGTGTTTAGTACATTTTTAACGACTATGTCGATATAGTCGTTAAAAATTCCGTTAAAAAATAATCAATTCTTCGTGAACCAATTTTTTGATGCAAAGATGCAAGATTTGCACATGCTGGTCCGCAACGCATCCACTTAAGGTCTCGGATACGATTAGATTATCTAAGCTTGGATGTGGGTTCAAATTAAAAGAATAATCCAAATGCTCTGGTGCAGGTTGCAGTGATCATAACACATTAAAGAGAAATAAGAAAGTGATGTCGTACCAGTTGAATAATACCCGCTGGTAGAGTCACTGGAGCTGGGGAACCGGGCGCCTCTGTTGTTGGACGCACGCGGCGGGCCGTCCCCGACGTAGCCGTGGTTGACCAGCCCACCTTCCATTGTTTTCTCTCCTAAAAATAAAAGGAAATAAATATTGAACAACTGTCTGATACAAAAAGTTGGTAAACAAATTTTTATAATACTTCGAATTCTTAGTATCTATATTTATAAGACAGTAAAAAAATTATAAAGACTGTTCTCTCTGTCTCTGTCTGTCTCTCTCTGTATCTGTCTCATTGTAATTTCCAAGTCTATCTTGCCCTTTTTACGGTAAAAAATAAGGCACCATATTTCTTGCTTTATTTAAAGATTTAAAATGACAGGAGGTAATTAACTATGGCACGATCGTTGTTCTTCGTGGTACTCACCCGGCATGGCATCAAGTAGCGTCTTAGCTAACTGCAGCAAGAACGGCAGAGCCAGGTTGAGTCTAGTGCGGTCGAGCCGCACATCCACAGTTGCTGCTTTTGCAGCAGAATACCGCAGGCTCGCGTCCAGGAGGGGCGGCCGCGACACTGATATACCACCCGCTGCTCTGGAACCTCCGCCTTGTGACTGGAATATCCTAGATAGAAGAAAACCATTGGTAACTTAATAGTTGGTCGTGGTTTATCATGTTCACATAAAATTTTATAATATGACAATTGTATTCAGAATATTGAGGTTCCGGATATGATGTTTTGTTGTACAAATTATTAAAAATATAACTTTACGTAGTACATTTGTTTTGTATCACGAAATAAATGTGTTGTTTTATTAATTTCAAGATTCTTGACTGAAATTCATCATTGTTTTACTAACTCACCGTTTGATCACTATACTGGGATCGGGGCGTATGTCCTCGATTAACAAGCTCTGCAAGCTAGCCTTAACCTCCATGCTGCTATCGGAATAATGGTCCATGTGGAGAGTGGCCTCCCCGGCTGTGAGCTTCGCCAGGCCATGGTTCAGGTCTCGCACTGGGGAGCTCAGGATTTCGTCCATATCGGAGAACAGCTTTAGTTCCACACCTTCTAATGTGAACCTAAGAATAAAATAGTGGTAATGAAACACTCTTCCTAGATTTATTTGTATGCCTTAATTAGTAAGTGTAATTTATTTTTTATTTTTAAGTGTAATCATACATTATTATACTATTGTACATAAACGAGTAAATTGATAAAATTATCAGGAATTATCAAAAAAATCGTCATTCCTTATATTCTTTAAATTCTGATATTTATGCCTAAATCTACCATAAAAGGTGACTTCAAGAAAATAGTATAATTAAAAACATAAAATTTTTAGGTACCTTATTACCGATTCCTTTCTGACGGGTTCCCCTTGAGCAAAGAAAGCTTGCAGTTTTTTCACCATCGCATCAGAGGGCGCCACGTCCACAGGTGAACTTGGTACTATGCTACCTACAAAATTATTATAATTAGGACTAAGAAGAACATACGACCTTGAAAATTTTTTTTTCTTGTACGTCATCGGAACTGATGATAGACATTCACAATACAATACATCATAAAATACTATTTACCATTATCTTATAAAACGGTAAAAAATACACGTAGTAATTTTTGGCTAGGGTTTATTGAATTTTTTTAGTGTCAGCATACTCACCTATATAATTTCCCTCGCTCAAGTTATCGCTATACACGGCCAGTACAGTCGCCAAGTCCTTCTGTCCCAAGTTGATCATCACTGTATCCATCACTATGTCAGCATCGCAGAGCAGGAGGTCTCTGTACGCGGTGGTGGTCGCCACTTGTTGGTAGCACACCGCTCGCTTCATGTCGCAGCGGATTGACATCGGCTCAAGGATCGGCTCCTGAAAGGGATCATGAAAGAAGGATTCATTAGTTTGGGTATCTGAAGACATAAGTCACGGGAAACCTCGTCGTTGTATGGTATTTTCGTGTTTATGCAGAAGATAGTAATTGTCAGTGCTTATTACAGTTGTACAAGTTGATATCAGTAAATAATTACGGCGGCACAATATGTACTCACTTGTAATTTGAGTTTTATTACAATTGCTATACATATATATTATATATGCAATTAAATATTAATATATTTAACTCAGCGCACTTGATTTCTGGAATTCCGGCATCCAGAAATCTGCTCGTCTGCCGTAAAGTCTACAGTAGAGAACGAATCCTATACGGAGTAAATCGACATGCTGGCCATATGTAAATGTTCCCTCACCTGGACTTCCAGAGTGCCAGCCAAAGTCATCACAGCCCTGGATAGTGTGATATTCACCAGCTTGATCAGAACATTGTCAATCATTGGACTCTGAGTAAGAGGGCTGGTGCCTTCCTGGCTGACGTGTACAGGTTTGAAGAAGTTTTCTATCAGAAGATCACCTGAGCAGATAAAGTCAATCTTTACTCGAACATATCTTAAAGATTTGTAAGTAACACAAGTAACAGATGAGATTACAGTTTCTGATATAACGTGGTGGTTGGATATCCACATCGAATAACATTCATTTGAGACATAGAAGCTAAATAGACAGACATGAATTATACTGTTAATTCTATTAATTTCTTACTTACCCATATTAAGAACCAGCAAATTAGGGGAACTTGGCTTTTGTGGAAGTAATAATACTGGAGCGTGGATCTGTGAAAGAATGTTATTACAGATTTAACTCATTGTTGGTTTCCAGAAGAAAGGGAAGCACAACAATAGTAATCGAATGGAATAGTATTGTTTCTACTATTATAACGGTCACGGGGAATTTGCTAAATAATTTGAATTCAATTGTAGTTAAAATTATAGTAATAACCACGTTAAAACAGCATCTATTGTGACCTTTATCTTTAGCAGTTATAAACTCGGCCGATATTACCGAATTAATGTTCATCCGTTTCGAGTTCCTCACAAAACATCTGCTTCACTTCGTTCATAAACCTACCTCAATAGCAAGATTAACGCGTGTAGGAGCAACTCGCAACGCAGCTGCTTGCCGCTGAGCAGCGCGTTCTGCTGCTGCCGCCGCTTCAGCTGCTGCTGTGGTAGGTACCAGCGGCTCTACGAATTGCTGTCACAAACATCAGGAGTTGAAATAAATTTAATGAGAATTTCTGTTGTACGTACGTATCCACGTATGAACTTAGATTTGTTTTCGCTTATTTATTAATTTGACAAACGCATTATATTGTTATTAGATACGATTATTAATTAAGACGATTTTTAATACCAACAAATATTTTACGACGTATTACAAAATTTAGACATGTATTTAAAAAAGATGGCGGTCAATCCCGCGTTTTTATACGCCTTTATCGACTTCGACACTACAGAGTTTCGTGTAGACCCCAACAGATGGCGTTGGTATGCACTTTTAGCGCTTAAACACCGATGATGACTTAATTATATGATACACTGCATCCGTTAACCTGCGTCATCCTCTAAATCAAAGAAAATCTATTATTTTAGAAACTATAGAGAATGCTGCTCACCGCAAGAGAAAGCGAAAATGACCAATATATCTAGCACGAAGAACTTAAGTATGTCGAGCACCATGCGGCTGAGGGACACCTGCAGCGGGCCCAGGTGCGGGTTCACACTGAAGATGTACACCAGTTTCAGGCTGCTGAAGATGTTGGCGGCGGAGAACAGCCCCTCGGACAGCAGCATGGGGTCCCACGCATCCCACTTCTCGCGCGGCTGGTTCCAGCGCAGCCCCAGGGATCTCTCACGCGCTACCTGCATAATAATAATAATACATTTACATATTTTTTTAATGAAACGAAAGCTGGGAAAAGTATATATCACGATCTCAAATACGACATTGTATGAAAAAAAATTATCCACCCTTAAACAGCTACGTGAGGAAGGCAATAAGACGACACCGCACCGCGCAATGAGTAAGTATAGGTACATTAATGGTGTAGGAATTGCGAGGTGACCAAGTGGAAACAACATTTTCTCACTGTATTAGATCCACGTGGAACAAAAACAAATAACCTGTCAACCCCTCCTTGAAGCCTTTAGGGGTGGAATTTTGAAACTCCTTTCTTATAGGATGCCTACATCATAGTAGCTATATGCATGCCAAGTTTCAGTCCGATCGGTTTAAAACTCTTAAATCCCCTATTTTATCCCCTTGCGGGTAGAATTTATCAAAATCTTTCTTAGCGAATGATGATGTAGGCATCATAGTGGCTATCTGCATACAACATTTCAGCCCGATCGGTCCAGTAGTTTGGGCTGTGCGTTTTTTTAAAAATCAGCCACCTTGGCGTTTTATATATCTCTTTAGATTTAAGGACTTCCAAATTAATCGCATCTGTCGTTCATCTAGGATAGAACTTCATTAACGATGTTCATGGATAGGAGAGTCATTGACCATGGGATGGACTGCATGCTAGTTTGCTACCTACCTCTATATTATAAAAAAAAGTTGCCTGGTTTATGTACCTGGAAATGTGAAACGACCCTTAGCGCGACGGTGGCGACGTACAGCGAGTTGGTGACGAAGTCGATCACGTTCCACATGTCGTGCACGTACTCACGCAGCCCCATGTCCCACAGCTGCTTGACCTCGCTCCAGATTAAACCTATATAGATAGACGTACGATACATACTCTGTAATGCTGGATACAATACTTTAACATTAAGTACTAATACTACGAGTATTTGTAACAAATAATGGAAATATTTGAAAATTCAGATAAAAGAAATCGTGAAGCAGTAATACTGTATTTGTGTAAAATTTTATATTAGAAGTAACTAACACGTCGCGTCCTTTATTCATTGACATACGAGTAAATATATATTTCTAAGCAAGCAAAGCCTTGGGCATCAACTTGTTCGATGTTGACGAGATTAGCAAGAGATGATACCGACCGCTGACCCAGGCCAGGATAAGCCACTCTATGAGCGAGGGCGGCGCGCCGCGGCGAGACACCGGCGCCGGCTCCGCGCCGAACAGCCCGCCCGCCGCCGTTTCGATTCGTTGCGACGCCAAGATCAGCAGGACTGTACACACGTAACAGTCAGTAAAACGTGGGTTAAAATTTAACAAACATAGACACAGCATATATAATGTAACTAATAATAAAATACTACGACATCACATCATGAATTCGCGACGACGAGAATTCTATCTCTGGTCGTCGTCCGAATCTTTCAGTCGTTTTACTTAATATTCTTACTCCAATATTTTTTAAATCGCCAGCCTCAACTAGTTACGTTGTAATAGGTGCAATAGTTGTAATTTCACGAATGACGGTCATAAATAATCAATAGTCCTGAACAGAAAACAAAACAATAGGCGTTTTGACAAATTATGAACGCGATGCCCAAACACAAGTAGCACAGCAGAGGCAAGGTTCTGGAAACACAGAAGATTATGTTTGCCCCCACCATTGCCAATATTTTTTTGATCGAAACCATCTTGGTCACCTAGAGCTTACAGTTGTAATGTTTTTAGTAAAGTAAATAAATCTGTTGACTTACATAGGAACATGAAATAACTGGCGGAGTGGCACAAAAACTTGATGAAAGGCTTCCGCAGCGTGCGGCCGATGGAGGAGTGTGGCGCGGCGATGTACGCGAAGGAGTATAGTGGGAACATGATGCCGATGCGCACCATCTCCGCGGCCTGCAGCAACATGTTCTTGCTACGGAATCCTGGTACGCTCTCGTACCAGATCGACGCCAGCAATTGCTGGACATTCGGATGAGCTACGAACTGAAATGAAGAGAGAGAGCTCCATAATATATTAACTTGGCTTTGCGCCTTACCATACATAAATAATAAATAATGTAGGGAGGTAAGATAGGATGTACATACATCAGTGTTTTTTGACGTGATAACGGCTTATAAATCGATGATCGAGTGCAAGCGAGAGCGCGGAACAAGCGATAGAGAGGCACGATCGGTCTAAGCATTCGGTTTGTGACGCATTTATCTCTCTTCCACTCTCTGCAGCACATGGCAACTTTTTTGTCAACTGTTTATAAAGTGAAGTGAAAAGTTAATGTGAAACCACATTAACTTTTCTATCGAATTAACACTTTTATCGAAAAAATTGCAATTTTCAATTAACCCCTTCATTGTGATACACAAAATAACAATAATTAAGTGATAATAATTAAATTAAATTCATAAGAGAATGCATTTTTTCATCAATGTTTACTTACGAAGTTATAACGTAAAATTTTCGTCCGTGAACCGAATTTACAGACGACCATTTTTTTAAATACGCGATCACCACTATTGGCTGACTTAAGACTATATATATCGTCTCATTAATTTTCTTTCTGTTCACTAAAAATAATTTTGAGCTTATAATCTTAAGTTCCATTAACGACAAGGAAATTATGTGAAATAGATATAATTTTTTTTGTATTACCTATAAACATTTGTTTTCTTTTTTCATGGCGACGCTTCTAGTGAAGCATCGCGACCTCGTAAGGGGGTACATCAGCGTTTTTCAAACACACAGTTTGAAAAACGTGGATGTACTACTTCCCATTATCAATAATTTCACACGCACCTTTTTTTGCCGTAACTTGATGGCAAGTTTCAAACGCGACAACCTCATGCGCTCCGGGGCGCCCGGCTCCACGAGCGGCGCTTGGGGCGAGCCCGTCTCGTGGTTCAGTAGCACTTGCAGTTCGTGAGAGGTGCGCGTGTGATCCAGTAACGCCGTGGCAAACTCTTGACATTGCGTACGAAGCTCCTGATATTCAGTCTTAAACTCGTGCTCGAGGGCGGAAAGGCGGCGAAGTTCCCAGGATAGCTCAAAAGCGGTCAGGATGGGATCCTTGGAGGAAAGCGCGATGAGAGAAGGTGAGGCGAGCGCGCGATACGCGTTGATGCGCGAGCGCGAGTGGCGCAGGGAGTCCTCGTGCCGCGAGCGCACGCACTCGTCGCAGCCGCAGCGCACGTCGTGCGGCACGGGCAACGAGGCGCCTCGGTCTAGCAGTAGCTTGATTATTTCGTAGCTGTCTCTATGTGCTGCCAATATTAAAGGGGTAATGTCTGCAGTAAAGGTGGCCGTCTCCGGTGGAAGCGCTTCCCAACTCTAAAATAAAAAACAACCGTAGTAATAAATGCATTACTGGTTAGTAGTTACATCCGTTATTTAACTGATTTTTATGGGGTTATGTGAACATACTAGTAGAACATACTATGATAGGTAATTAAAATATTTTGATTATTTATGAATTAAATGCTTTTGCATTTAAAGCAATGTGTTATTTATCCATGTACACATTTATCCTGTGTGTGTTTCAGCCGAGGGCCATGTTTAACTTACTGTGCCTATTTTTGGAAATTGTTTTGCTTATAATTCATTCTTAATACCCAAATTTACACGCACTACTTTTTACACGCACCATACCATAAAATAAGAATGTTAATAATAAACTTAAATTATTTTAAAACATATTAAATAAAATGTTTTTGTGAGATTCTACTTCGTTTAGTCGGACGGCGTTAAGTGGCCGATGACACTCACGTGCAGTTCGCCCGGTTTCCGCGTGCTCTCCTCGTGGTCAAGCAAGGCTTCGACCGCCTCGACGAACTCCTCGGAGATGGCGTGCAGCAGCGCGTCGCGGGTCTCCACACCAAACTCCAGCAGCAGCTCCACCATCTCCAGGTTCTCGTTGTCGATGGCCATGAGCAGCGCGCTGCGGCCCAGCGGGTCCACGCAGTCCACATTGATGTGACCGGTGTCCCGCGCGCGCTGCAGCACGCGCCGAGTGCCCGCCACGTCGCCGCGCTCCACGCCCAGCAGGAACTTCTTCTCCTCCAGAGACAGCACCGCCATCTCCTGGTGCGGCCGCACCACATTCTCTTCCTCTGTCATGCCGTGTATACTATGCCGCTATAGACGAACTCACGTTATATTAATTAATTCCCAGCTGTTGCTTATTAATGCCAGATACGAGTATGTCTGATTATTATAATTTATTTTTAAATCATGACTTATTATAGTTAAATCATTACATTCTGTACAATAAATATAAAAAGGTAGAAGTGTCTTAGTTCGATTTTAATATAACTTACAGGTGGACACGAGTCTCTCCCACAACAAAACCTAGAGTCGACTCCGCCATGCTGTTCCAGTGCGAGTTGGCGAAAATTTCGCCAAATGGCGGTCATTTGTAATTATGTTTATTTATTCGGGCTAATATTTGTAATTGTATATAACTTTCAACCTATTGTAATGTGACTTTCACTGAATGTGTAAGAAATTCCTGGAATCTTAGGAGTCAATGACCATAGATTGTACCTCGATAAAGGTAACCAAAATGCAGTACATCTGTTGTTAAGTGGTCGATTGATTTGAAAACGAATTCTTACGCTTGATTAGTTTTACGTCTTTACTTACTTAAAAACAACTACCAAACAAACAAAAACGCAATATTTAGCTCGAACCGGGTAAAGTGTAAATTAAAATATAATATATGTTTTTTATAACACGTCCAAACGTTTATGCTATTATCATTAAATGTAAGTCCACAATGACCGACAAAAATTAAGATGCTTTTCTTGCGACCGGGCTGAGAATAGCAAGAAGAGTAGTGAAATCAGTTTTGTTGTCGCCACAACAAAATTACGCTCCTCAGGTGTTTCAAATTAATGATCATGGCGATGCGTGAGCTGGCTGGCCCGCTGCCCTGGGGCTTCCACAAGAGAGAGTCCACCAAAAATTCACGTATGTTCAATTTAAAAGTGAACTAGGGCATCGAATGGCAGAGATCAATAGAGGAAGATCTTTTCTTTTTAGTCTACTGGCGGCAAATGTCTTAATTCGCAACTGAATCCGTGCATCCGCGCATTCCTTGCCCATAAGGGCAGAATGGTGGAGCACCATTCTAATTTCGGCTCTGGACGCAATATTGTCTATAACATTAAGTTAAAAAATTACTTATGACGAAAATAATCTATATCGGTGCATTACTGAGATGCTAATAATGATAATGCTGGAAAAACGTTTAATCAAAAGTAAAACTGATGTAGCCATAATTGCAACTATATTGTACTTTTATAAATACACGGATCGAACATAACAATGATATTCAATATTTCAACGTTGTTTCATATACCTAATGATATATTATGAAGATCATTACTTACCATGTACGAATGCCCACATCTCAAACAATAAAACACCTACATTACCAAAATATAAAAGATAAATTATACTTAAATATTATCGATATCAAAGCAAATATGTTTTTATACCTGTAATAGAAATGTCCCTACAAATCAGCGAATATTGTTATCCGCATTCATCGTAAGATGAAAGACGATAAAGCTGAAGTAGGTCAACTTTTAATGGTAAATGTCGCTGTCGAATGCGTCGAGGGCGGGCTACATGCTCATTATGCAAATGGGTCGTGCAGGGCGCTCTGCCGCTCACAGCTACTTTCTCGCTTGCTGCCCTTTTGGATTGCTTCCGTTTCCCTTCATCCGAAAGAATAAGCGAATTACCCGATAAGGTACTATTATACCATGTAATACGTAAGCAGTGACTATTTAGCTAGAGAGTGTTAGTGGTGTGTGTGTGTGAGACCCAATTAGATTCATAAACAGTAGTGGAATAGTCGTCTGGTTACGCTACTCAATGTTCGGCTGTTTATCTTAAAGTTCTATTTACATTATGATCGCCGTTCTTGGCTCGAAATAAGAGTTTTCAACACATTCCAGTAATAAAAGTGATACTTAGTACTTGTATTATATACTTTTTGTAATAAATTGGTGCATGATTCAAATGTGTAGGAAAATGTAGTCTCAATAGGTTCCTGACGACACACACGATTGTCACTGTGGGGATTCCGACTTACGGCTCATGGGTAGTGAAGAGGACAATGGGCGCGCGTACCTTGACCTTGTTGTCGGGCGGGCGCGGCTCGGGCGCCAAGAGCGCGCCCAGCTCCACGCGGCAGGTGGAGGGCCGCCGCGCGTCACCCGCGCCGCTGCCTCCGGACATCTCGGAGCCGCCGCTCTCTGCACACACAAACAGGCCGTCAGTGGCGGCCGCGCCCGCGAGCGCAGCCGCCCCAGCCGCCGCCGCGAGCGCACACTGCAGACGGCGTACGGCGCGAGCGGCGATTCACCGCGGTACGATGTGCCGGATATATTTAGCGGCGGCGCGCGAGGCGGGGTGGAGGCGAGCACTCACCGGCGCCGTCGCCGCGCGCTCCATCCCGCGCCCGCTCCGAGAACTGAAACAAAGCGGACGGGTGAGCGAGCGGTGAAGGTGCAGCGACGCGCGGGCGCCGGCCGAGGCACGCACCTGCACGCGGCGCACGCGGCGCGCGGCGATCTGCCGCGAGTGGCGCCGCAGCGCCTCCAGCGCTGGAGGGGGCCGATTAGCGCCTTCTGCAAGTGTCAGTTTGAAGCTCTTTATTTATTACACCGTAAACTGCTTTTGTATTGGTAGGTGATCTTTAGAACACGCCGCCGTCGTAAAACGGATTTACATTCCGTTTTGCGATCGACATGATTTGTACTTGTAATGTAGAAATAACGAATATTAAACCCACCTAAATATTCACTCTCGCTATCTCGTTCGCTTCTTTACCGACGCGAGGATATGTTTACTGTATAGTCTGAAAGGTGTGTATTAAAAGCTGACATCATTTGTATAACTTGAGCACTACTACAATACGGACTGATACTCGCATGGAATCCAAAACATACACAAAACTTAATAGAATCTACGGTAATGTTACTGTGAACAAAAAATAATTTGTTTCATTGCATTTCTTGCAAAGTTCTTGACACTTTTTAATGAAGACAATTGAAAGACCTTGTCAGACAAAGTTTAAACGAAATAACATGATCTCTCTTTCAAACATCGTTAAAATACTATTGATAGTATCTGATTTTCTATCAGCACTGTCTAGGTACAGTAGAAGTGCTGTAAATTACAAAAGTTTTAAATATTTACACAACGTTGTATGACCGTTACAATTTGTTTAGATAAGTCCGGTATCGCATGAAAAAGGACTTACAAAAAACGTAATTTCGGAGATTTTTGTTACAAATCAACTACCATACGATTTGGAATCACCTTTCTGTATAATTTTGTATAAAAACCACGGTTTTATGCTTTTAACCCGTTCAAGAATATCTTCTGAAATTATTGTAAATTTTAGGAGTTACCACAAAAAGGGAAATTCATAGGAAAGCCGTCGAGGATGATTCCTGGCGAGGTGTATGGAGTTTATGCATCGGCAAAAGGTAATGCGGGGACAGTAAACCTACTGAGTGACGAGGGCTAGCAGATGGCGGCCGCTCGTAAATTCTATTTCGGCAGGAAGCGCGCGGAACTTGCAAATTCGTGAGGTTCGAGGTTCGCGGCACGTGGCGCGCTCCGGGCGGCGCTCAC
>DWNJ01000658.1:0-14303 GCA_018250275.1 Udranomia eurus
CTTCATTAAACGAGCTCTTTCGAGTTTGAGGTTAATATTCAATGTGCCTCGTACCATTCGGTGATCACTGCCGGTTTCACCCTGTTGATCACTGACACATCATTGAATTTTTCCCTCTTCGTCGTCAAAAAGAATAGACAAAAAGTATAGAAATAATAATCTAAATAAATTAAAATCAATAATTTACATTTTGCAATAAATATTTCGACTTAATTTCGTTCTATACACTTATAATAATAAATCACATGGTTTAGGGTAGAAAATTTAAATGTGATAATGGGACTATCGGGAACACTATCGGGATCTAAAACATTTTTCGTACCTCGCGCATTTTGACGAGTCATAGATTGATCTTATTCGCGATCGTGGTTTAAATCAAATGTTTTCTTGTTTTCAAGGGACGTTTGCTAATTTGTGTACTCGTTAAAGGTTTTGTTTATTTTTATTTTGTCATAATATAATATCATTTAATTAAAACATCAACTTTAAATACCGAAAATTTACTTTTTTATTTTTGTGTACCTCGGGTGTATAGCACTCAATTCAACGCAATCCATTAAGTTTGATCAGACATTGTAGTTAACCAAAAAGTTTCACACTTCACAGTGACATCGTGAACAACTATTTATTTTAGGCAATACATCAAAAAAAATAATAGCTAGCTTCAATGCGATACTCAAAATTCAACCAGCTTCAAAGCCTGATTTCTCAAATATCAACATTTTTATTAATGACCCATTTTTAGTTAGTGATTTGGCATATAAAACATTCGCGGGTTCTCCCCTGTCGTACGGATATAAATTGTTTTTAGACATATTATTCCCATAATTATGAAGTGCGCGCGATGGTTTTGTCATCCATTATTCGATAAACATAACGTCTCGCATATGTCCAATTTACAGAAATTTCGAATAAAATATTTTTCTTATATTACTTATTCTCCGCTCGAATTGCAACTGCCATTCGCTCATATTTATCTAGGATTGTACTACCAGCTACTCTTTAATGTAGAGAGTATAAAGCAATTACATCAAACAATTTAATATAATATGTACCACTTGTGATATACGAGTACGATGACCAAACCAATCTGTTTATTTAAAATTAATCGACTTGGTTAATACCAAGTCGATTGATTTATTATTCTTTTTCTTCTACGGTAGAAGAATTGAGATACTAGACTAGTTTTTTTTACAAGTTACGTATTTAGTTATAGTTAAGTAATATCTTAACATTATGCTTAATCTTATAACATAACAAAAAGGAATGTTCTATAATCGCAATCACAACTATTATAAAATGAATTTCGTCACCGAGCCAAAAATCGAGCTCCTTGTCCACTTAGTTTGCTCGGACTTTAAAATTCGGTATGTCGGTTTTGTGTTAGAGAAAAATAAATGCGTAGATTTAATATTTGTTAGTATGAGTGGGATGCACCCATTCGACATTAGAAAACTTATTTCCGTCACATGATCGGGCTACTGAAACAACATATAGTTTGGCTAGTGCTGCATTCGTATGTATGATATTTCAACATACAAGATATTTTACAACGTCAAAAAACTCCCGCGTCAAGCTCGCCTTGAACATGCGTGACTAAATGAGACTTTATATTTATAGCAATACAGTGAATGCAAGCAATGTTCCGTTCATTCTGTGCTTGTTGGTCTCGTTCATGTTTTAGATTACATATGCAATTAAAAATAAACCGGAATCGCAAGTTAAATAATAAATTATGTTTTTGCAATCCACTGGAGTCTCGAGACTAGTTTAAGTAAGACTACGACTGCAATTGTAAAGTTTGTAAATACTGTAAATAATAACTTTAATTTACTTCTGACTCTAAAAATGTTGACTTTTAACTTTATGAGCCTGTTTTGTAAATAATTCTTGTTATCTCGTTTTACGTATCGCTTACTAGGCGTTAATACGCCAATCTCAAGAAAGAGAAATAGTTTGGAAAATCCAAAACTGCACACCTCATAATACCCATCATCACAAAAAAGGAAAAAATATTTTATTGGATGTTCCTTATCGCGCGGTACAGGCGGGATGGGACCGATATCTAAAATTCTTACTTTATACAATCAGTTAAATTCCGCAAACAACTAATTCAAGGACCGAAATCAGAAACTGTTACATAAATCTAACCACCACTTTTATCTAGTTAAAACGTTAATTAGATATGAGTATCAAAACAATTATGAAAATTAAATGTATAAGTAATTCAAGTTCTACGACCACTCGAATCCCGCTCCACTAATATACCAGAGACCTAAGTGACAATTGTCACGACATTGTTTTTCTTACCTTTTCTTTTAGATGTCTCAAATGAATGTGTTTTTAATAATATATAGGCGAAGGGACCATTCATACAGTTTTTACATTTTGTTTATTTCTATTTAAACTACTTTATTATATAACAATCGGACCCGGCTCACTTCGTTCTGCCTCAGAACTTTCTCATACATATAAAGAAATTAATTTAAAACCTGTTTAGTTAATTTACAACTTCTTTGCGAATATCTAAAGCAAAGTTATTTGATAAAGTGAATAAATTTGATAAACTATACTATACTAGGATAGAGCGCAGCGTAATAATATTTCTGTATACTTATTTCTACGATATATCGTATAAAACTATATTTTATCACAAGCCGTGGCTCTAAGTAGAGAATTTTACCGCGGCGGATTCGCTAAGCCTGGGATTACAGTCCAGTTCGTAAATAAAAAACATAAGAAGCGGCGCGCGTTGCGATTTAACACGTTCCTATATCAGGCGAGATGAGACCAATAATACGGCGTAGTGAAATCAACGTCATACGAAAAATAATAACGGACCTTCGGGCCACATGGCGACGTAATACCGACCGGGCACGCTCGTAAAAAATAGGAAAAGACCCGCGCAAAATACTCACTATTACATTTGCGGTGTGGTTGGGAAAATTGGAAATACATTTGTCGGAGAGCGGACGGGCGGCGTGCCTTATCTTATCGGAGTCAGACGTTTTAATATGTTTTTTTTGCGTGACGCACTCGTATGGGGAAACCCACGGGGCGTCAGGGACGTCGCAGTCGATTAGTGACATGTGCATGAACTTGATAAAATGTATTTCACTGACTCGTCATGGAAGATCGCCAGGTTTTTTGTACGAATCAAAACATTTTTATAAATGATAATCTTTGAAAAAAATTAAATATGTATGTATTTATTGTTTTTTTTAAATTTAATAATCATTTTAATTTAATGACATAGCAAAATATCAATATAAATAATAAATAAATATACTCTTTAGTGTAATCGTACAACTTTGTCTTTATATGAACGACGGTACGAAGAACTACTCGTATTTCTTCGTTTACTCATCATCATATACTAAAATATTGTGTCGAAGAATCTTCATAAAATCAGTACCTTCTCTACCTAATGGAGATGAGACCAAATAGAAAGACAGTGGGACAAACAATAGATAGGGACCGTGAATATGATGAAGTGCTTTAATTTACTTGGACCTGCCGACAGTTCCTACAAAGCTAATTAAAAGCAGAACCCTCGCTCAAATAAACATAAGCGAAAGGCGTAAGCACATCAAACAGACTTGGGCGAAGCACTATTCCTTTAGGAATAATATTTCTCACGTCTTACTCGAAAATTTTAAATGAATAAGCAGTGCACTAGTTGTATAAAGAAGCTTGTCGTACATAAAAGGCGATGTGTTACGCCGCATATAATAGAATGAGGATTCCTTAAATGTAAAACGTTCGCCACCGCTCCGAGACTCGTTGAAACCCCTATAAAAATGTTAGTTCGCCTTTCATTACGTTGTGGAACGCGCTACCGGTGTTGGCGCACACGAAAATACACTCTGACATACTCTCGCAACGTTTAGTTTCGCGCTATAAACTGTACACTTATTTCGCCAAATGTCCGATATATTCGTTTTGAATAGCCCGTTCCAGATGTTTTACTTTGTTTTTCTAACTCGTATTGCGGTACGTCGCAATTATAATAAACAAGACTTGGTGAAGTATTAATCTTCATAGCAACAGAGCACTTTTGTTTTATGTCACAATCACACCGGATAATTCCCGGTGCATTGACTTTATCTCTTTATCTCAACGAAATTTTGAAACGAACATTTTTTAAATATTTCAAACGTTTGCAGCTACCTTCCTTACTATGCTTAGGTTGTAAAAAATCTCTAAATACCCATTCTCGTTTATGTGTTTACGAAGTGACTTACGTAACACTATACGTTCACCACTACATGCGACGCTCTGTTATTTCCCTTGACAGTCATATTACTGCAACTTAACACCAACGTTATAAGAACTTCCTTGCCCGCCGGCGGCCATAAAAACATATAAGCGGGGCAAGGCAGGGGGGTAATTTGAAGAGGTCTGGCGAGACTGGCTATGTTCTACATGATACAAGGGTCCTTTTACCCCGCAGGGCTGTAATTTGCACCTGTAGCCGGAGATATTATGTGAGAAATTTTGTGTTACTTGATACAGACTCTAGGGGAATTGAAGGCGGTGTGATTTCAGATTGATATGATGTTCACACACTAAATAGAATTCAAACACACATTTTGTTAAGAGCTCGTACCTCTAAAAGTCCTATCAATTTCTACAAATTATGTTGAGGTTTAAACGATTGTATTTTGTTTGCGTGAGCAGTCGTCAAGAGTTAAAAATACTTAAGGAAGTCAACGATTATATCATTATTATTATAAGGAAAGTTAAACATCGCCGACTCTCCTCCACTAATTCGAATTACTTCTTTCTATAATGTACAAAGTTGTTATATAATTTTGTTAACATTTTCTGTACTTCGACTCCAATGATGTTATCGTTGCTAGCCATCCCGTATTTCGTAATCATCCCGTACATTTTGTAACTAAATTTCAATGCCACTGAGGAATCAGAAATGTAGAATATTTAAAATATGATGACTCACTTTATGAAGGTTAAATATATCTTGCCATAAATCAAAGTTTAAAAGCATTTAAAGTAACAATACTAATTTTAATAATGATTCTGTAATTAGATAATTTAGAGACACTACCCTTCATGATTTGACGGCGGACGTCGAGAGATCGCTTCCAAACACAGCGACCAACGTAGCGCGCTGACTCTCCCGGGTTACTCGGCCAGGGTGTGCGACACCGTATCTTCCATGCACTCGCAACCCGGTCCGCCGGCCCGACGGTGTAGATAACTCCCAACACTGCCACGCCCCGAGAGCACCTACACCAGGCCTCAATAAATAATAATAAATGCGAAATTATGTGAGGATGTTTGTCGCTCTTTCACCCAATAAGCACTGAAACGAATTTAGATTAAACTTTACAGCTTGTATAGGTATCAGATAACACATAGGTCACTATATAAATTTCTTATCAAAATTTATATATTTGTCGCGTTTAGTATTTAATGTAGATAAACTTTAATTTAACTTGAAAAATAGGGGTTCATAGATTGGAATTTCGTCTTTTTCAAAGTTAGGCACCTTTGTGAATGTCAAATTTAACCTTATGGTTAATAACAGTTTTTGTAATTATTTATTTAAAATGGTCTGTTATGAAACTTTATGTGCTAGACCAAATTATACGCGGGCAATGCCGCGGGAAAAGCTAGTAACTACAAACATTCATACATAAAACATCATCTGGGTAATTTATAACGTAGGAAGTCACTAATCATAAAATTCTCTGCCTCTGTGTCGTCAGTCGACATTATAATAAGTTTATTTAACTTTATTTGTAACAAAAAATAAAATGGGATGACACAGTGAGCGTTGTTGTGAACCATGTACAGGTGGTGTCATCACAGTCGCCCCCACACTGACTCACCGTAAAACACGAATGAGCTCACCGCCTCAAACTATATATGGAATTGACGATGATAACGGTATTTTCGTATACCTTCATTCAATATAATATTAATTCAATCCTTCCTCCTCTGTCCTGGACAGATCAAGATTGACAGAACTCAAATAAAACGTCTGTCATATTACTATCTGTAATCATAAATTAATTTCAAAACATGGTGAAAAGTTACACCTAGCAGTATGCAGTAGCATACGACTATGAAAATTTTCTACATTCGACCCGGATGATCTCGATCGCATCTCGATTTTATTAGACACATGTCTCGCATTATTTACATTGAAGTCTACAATATCTGGCAACGGTACACCTAGCGTATTCACCAAAAGCGTATTCATATTAGATTTTCGATCTCGCAATGCCAGCCGGTCGTATCAGAATGTCGCGATACATTCGATACTTTATTCGAGTCTATTCGAGCGAACGCTCGCCGCGACACGGAAGAGTGTCAAATAAATACAGGTTGAATATATCCGCTGTCGTACTGTGATCCTGGTATATCGTGCCAATAACAATGAATGTTAGTTGGTTTGTTTTGTTACTTGCGATCCTGTTTATAGGATGCCCGGCCATGCTGTATCGCCGAGACTCGGATAACGTTTTAAAGCCCGGTAAGATTTATTTTAGCTGTTTTTTATTTAGAGATATTAATTTAATCAGATTTTTGATGCTTTTTTTATTAATGTATTTAAAATTATGATGGAACTATATTATAAGGTTTGAAAACATCTTATCTATATCTATAAAAAAATAGAACGAAGAGGTGAATATAGATAAACTGTATATATGTGCATATAACACATGTTATGTTGATCGGACGTTAAAACCAGCGTGGAAAAATATAAAGCTGTAATATACTTTATAGGTATTTTACACTGACATTTTTTTTTGAAAAAGCGTCTTAAAAGAAACCGGGCAGTGATAATCATTAAAATTATCAAGCCTACATTCTTTAAAAACATACAGTACCTATATTTTATTAATATTTAGATTGAAATTGTTTAAAATGCTCGTACGTATCCAGAATTCCTACGCGAGTATTGTTCGTTCCCTATAATGACGAGTCACGGGGAAACGATAACGTTTGTGGGAGTCACCTTTTATTTTTGCATCAGTGTTTGAACAGTCTATCTTGACAGACTTTAGTCTGTTTGTACTTTAATATATTGGTGTCGCTTTGTGGCATTGAATTTAAATTACTTTTAGGTCTGCTTGGCATTTCCTATCGTTGTGTTTATATTTGCTTAATTTATATTAGCTAATACATTCATAGAGTATGTGTCCGGGGTCAAAAATAAAAAACGCATGTTACCTACTTTAAACGGCGAGGAAGAGTATGAAAACGTAGATATCTGCAAGTTCTATTGATGTTTTCGAACACACATACACAGTCATATACATACTCATATAGGTTTGAGGTTTAAATAATTTATTCTGATAAAGACTACAGTCATTTACATGCGAACTTATTACATATAAAATCATGTTTTTTGGACGTACGTAGCATAAGTAACTTAAATCGAATATAATCAATCGTAATTATCACTGTCAAATAGTGCTAGTTTCGTTTTGTACTCATTCCAACTTGTTATATCTTTTATAAATCGTCTATATAGTCTTTTCATCTTGCTTTCTCCGGACCTATTTTGAAATGTTAACAATAGCCGAGAAACAGTTTATGATGTAACTCTCCATCAAGTTACATCATAAACAGTCAGTTATGAAGTTGTTTACAGCTGATACAGTGCGTCACTGGCTATTGTTAGCCCTTCCCTAAGACGCGGAACGATCGCGTTTATTGTGCGTTGAGCCGAGAGCCATTGTCCACACTAGTTTACATAACTTTTCCTTCGACTAATAAGGCTGGGTGCTTCACAATGTTTCCAGATCGATCTGCATAAATCTCAATAAGCGTATGTGTGACCAATCGATTTGGTGCACGATGTAGCGTTGTGGATGTGTTTTGTTCTTGTCGTTAAAGTCACGTTAACATATTGAACTAATACCTGGATGGGTATTGGACATTCTATTAACTAAAATGTTAATAGAAATTTTATGTTATATGTTAAATCTATTCTATGTAGCAAACACAAAGAAAAGGTATTTTTTCATAGTTTTAGGGTATTACGCGATTTCATATTGAACTAAACTATCTGGATTGGTTTTACATTCTATTACCATTTTGTTATAAATCTGTAGTAATCTCAAATAAAAAGTAAATTGTCATAGTTTTAAAGTATTGCGCTATTTGTGTACATGGAAACCAAAACCGATCCTAAACGCTATTTTAACAGCATCAGAAATTCGTCCGCTATTTTACCTATATGTTCTAACTTCTTTTAATAATCAATGAGTTGCTCATGTAATCGTTCAATGTAAAATGTTATGAACTAGGTCTTTATTATATGTATTATCGTATTAATTATTGTTTTTTTTTCAGCTTGAGCAGCGCCGAGGAGAGCGACAAGATGCTTGACGGCAGGCCGTCAGTGGCATAAACATATTCCGTTTGATCCATGTCTGTCCGAGCGCCGGGCGAGCCCCGGTCATGTTCCCCCTACAATAAAATCATTATACGGTCGGTACTTCGGTACGTCGGATGTATGCTAAGTAAAGAGTTTATTTTTATGATAAATAGGTACGCCGCCCTTTTTGGGAGACTAATGTTAATAATTAGTGTTGCCAATTTTGGAAATTTATTATCTTTTTTTTTCGAACGATGTTTTAATACTGTCCAAATTATATTTTATTACTCGTTTTTTTTCTTAACTTTCCGGATTTAAATCGATGATAGAGGAATCAAAAGCTCGAATCCGGCCCCGACAATTTGGGATACAAATGGCAACACTACTTATAATGACACATTCGTATATACAAATGGAGGACACCACTTTATCTTTCATGTGGTATAATTTTATATCCATATCTTTACGCGATGCATTTTGTGGTACAAAGTATAGAGTGGAAGGGGCAGGGTGTGATAGTATAATTATAGATTACATCTCTCATGTCCAACTTCTATTCTAAATATAGATATAAAGTGCATAGACAAAGTAATCGAAGACGTAATACAGGTTATACATCAATAAAGTGGACACCATAAAGAGTATCCATAAAAGTAACTTGGTATTTTTGGCGCACTTTTGACGGCGGCCTATCCCTTTGGACTTCGCCTGGGTTATCTGGTGTACACACGAGTTGGTGTATTAAGACAAAACAAGAAAACTTCGATTTTCATAATTTCTCATGTAATTGGCGAAAATAATCACTTATTTTGATTTGATGCATATTTTCATGTTGTCTTTTCGCACCAACTCTTGGAACATTGACAATAGGAAACGAAATATGTAACGATACTTTTTTTTTGGTTACTTTGTCTATGTCCTCATTTAATATTATTGTATTAGCATATGATTCCTTTTTAATGCAACTATATTTATTGTTTATGAATTTATTTTATGAAGTTTTTGAACGAAGCATTTGTTGATCAAATTACTACTTCCATTAATGTTTCTGTGTGTAAACTTTTCATTTATAATTTCTCTATTTACAATTATTCAATGTGTTTATCTAGTAATGTATTCGTAAAAGCCTCATTTGTAATGCAAGTTATTGAAAGCTTCAATATTATTGGTAATTTATTAAAGAAAGACACGTGGCCAAATTATCGTCCAGATTTTAGAGTAGATCTTAATGTGCATATTTGTGTCTATATCTAACATAATTAATATCTCTAGTTGTAGTTTATTGTATAAACCTTTTATTCACTGTGAATTATGTACATCTAATTGTTTCGCTCTAAAAATTTATTTGCAGAAAAGTACAGAATGAATGCGTTAATAAATAGTTCAACTTAGATTTAACTATGATTTGAACCTCAATTATTAGGAGAAAAAATGGAATTTCATTTGTGTGCGCGCCTTTGTCACTATAAATAATTTTCTCTAAGTGTTGTTACGCTTCATTCGTGGTACATGGTACGTACCAAAGCTGCAATTTATACCACGTAGATCTTCTGGTTTTCGTTCAATAGATACTTTATATTGGCCACTCCGCACTGTTCAAGCATTTAAATCAGGTAACCGAAGGAAGGAATGCTATTTATAACTCGTTGGAAACACAACACTGTTTAAAAGTCAATATGAATTGTTTCCGATTACACGTATACTTTACTTGATATTTATGGCAGCTTCATTTAATGCATACTGGAGAATTTAATGTAAACAATATCTTAAAAGTCACATAGCACTATTCTGATTAAATTTGTTTATTAATATCAATCATGGTATTTATTGTGAAAGTACCTATATTTAAGTTTTTGTCAAATTCGTCAAGTTTTTGTGTTGAAACCGTCCTCAGTAGGATAAGTATAAATACGTATATATAAGTATTATTTCAGTGCATTATAATTTTATTGATATATCAGGATTATGTAACATCACATTCACTTGTAGCTATCAAGTATAAATAAAGTGTTAATAAAAACAACAATCGGTACGAAAGTAAATCTGCCAAATTGAGCATATAAAAATAAATACTTTCTGGCTGAGAGTTAGGATATAATGGACTGCATAGCATTTAATATTTACGTTCTATATAGGCTTTTAATATATTATTTTAAGTGTAAGAGCTCTCTTATAATAACATTGAGTTTTGGTCATTCGAGAACTTCTCATCACAATGTATTAAACGGTAGACCTTTGGAATATTTCAAGTAAAAAATAATGTGTTTGTGACACGTCTAGTGACTTAACACGGCATACCGATAGGTATCATAATAACGAACTAAAGTTATTTACACAGAGAGAAGATAAATAATTATAATTTAGTTTTAAAATACATAATATCTGATTAATTGCGTATTTGCTAGTAGTTATTGGTCTGCTGCCCTCTATAAATTCATTTATCTTTAATAGCCCGCAATAATTGATTTTACAATAATTATTTTTATAATGTTTATTTTTTTAAGGTGCAAGTGAGAATTTATTGGTGTGTTGAATGATATTATGACATATTTAATTTGATTCTTTTAGTAGGTACTTAAAGTACATTATTTTTACTATTTATGTACTTAAATCTTCTATCTTAATCTTCAATAAAAATTCATAATTATGTTCAGTGTTTTCTTTCAAACTTGACCTTTAATGTGTCGAACAACTGGATTGGATCTGATCTAAATGACGCTCAGACAATGTTACTTAGATATAAGAATAAGATAAATAATGTTCTCCTAAGTCCTTATTTTCTTTTTGTAGCCTAATTAAGTCTTTAAGGGATTTGGTTAGCTTCTACAATATTTTTTCAGATAATTTTAAGTTATTGTTTCATACTATACCCACATTCTATGTAATTAATTCTAGACCAATATTTAAACAAAAAATAGTGATAAATTGAATTTTAAAAGGTCCTAAAAATAAACGAAATTAATGTGTTGTTATCGTTTCTGATTCTTTAATTTTTATTGAAAACTACACAATAAAACTTATCATAATGCTTGTAATAATACTGTAAGAAAGATATGTAACAAACAACACATCTTTCTTAGAGCGTAATTTTTTATTACTAGGAGGTAGCAAACGCGCATGCAATCCACCTGATGGTAAGTGATCACTGCCGCTAATGGTTCTTCTAAGGACTAAGTGGGAACGCCTTAAGTATGTCTCGCTAACCACACTCTTCAAACCAGAACACTGCTGTTATAAGGTAGAAATAGGTGTGGAGTTGATGCCTCCAGAGTCGAACCAAAAAAGGTACTACTTTCAAATAAAGTGTATAACTAATTACAAGGGTGTGTAAAAGAGAAACAATAAAAATGGGCGGTTATTATAAAGCATTATTTATTATATAATAGATTATGGTATCAAATCATTTGACATGTGAATATGCACATAATGGACATAATAATTGTAAATACTTAAACCTAGTCAGTCTCTAGTAGTGCGACGCCACCAAGGAACTCCAGTTACTTCGTCTTCTGTAAATATATTTGTAGTTGTTGGCCTGAAACCACAAAAAAAAATCAAGACTCCATTATATGTAAACAGAACAGTCTCAGCATTTATATTATCATCAACAGCGGCCATAGTCTAGACATAGTTATGTAAAAAACAGTAGATATCTGACTACGACTATAGTGACTGACTGAGATAACTGACTCCATTTTATGGTGAGAAACTATACATAAGACAAAAGTATTTGTTTAGATGTGAATTACCCGCTTTAGGTGGACATGCAAGGCTATATGGTATGTCCATGTTTGTTTAGAATACATTGTATTCTAGACTAAACACAATAAATTTCAATTTTCGTTCATTTTAATAAACAAAATATAGTAGTAGTATTATAGTAGAAAAAAAATACCTATATACACGACTATGAGGTAATGTGGACGTCAACAATGGGCAAACAGGTGCCGGTGGTTCCTGCATATGAAATGAAAAATAAAAATTTAGTGTTTAAATTACATTTATTTGCAACATCTTCCTTTATATCACATTAAGCTCGACCAACCCTGCAAGAGAATAATTATTATGGCAGCAACACTTTTTATGTCCTACTGCAGGTCTCTTTCCACAACAGGGGAAGGCCTGGAAACATCCACTTACTTCAATAGTGTTAGGTTAGTATTTTGTCTATAACTGTAAGACGCTGGTAAAAAAAAGGACGACCAAGTTTCAACTTGGCATTACAAATGTAAGTTGGACCTCGTCGACCTTTTTTTTCTGGGCTGATATTGGTGCCAATAATCGATTCTTAAAAAATTTACATAACAACCCTGAATCGTAATTATCATAATCCTACCTGCATAGATTGCATTGGAATGTGCATATTAGCTCGCAGTTTGCGCTGCCTGATCTCGCGCCTCACGCAACATTGGACACCAAGTAACACACCACACACACAAGACGATAAACAACCTGTAATAATAAAAAGCTGTAGTTACAGTATAAGTACTTATCATGTCATCAGGAAGACATACTTAACCAAGGCGTTCAAAGTCCTTTGAGGTAGCAACGCATTTGTGATCAACCTAAGAAAGAACTTAGATCCTGTCTTGAGTTGATTACAGATGTCCATGTGCGGCAGTGACCACTTACCATCAAGTGGACTGCGTGCTCATTTGCTACCTCTCAGTCATTAATAAAAAAAACAAATAAAATTTTTCAGTATTCACATTTACAGTACTAAGAAACTAACTACATCACAAAGTATTATAGACTTACAAATTTCGAAAATATATTATGTAATAATGATTGGCTTACCAATATAAACTAGGACACCGAGATCACCATTTCTATTTGTACGCCTTAGCACAATTCCAGCGATGCATAAAGAGATTCCAGTAAGTATACCCACTACAAATATCACCTGTAATAATGTTTTTTCATTTATGATCAAAATAAATTTCAACTTATCAATTTCTAATCCTTTTTGCATACATCTGATAAAACCTACTTTTTTTTACAAAGAAGTAAAGACTAGAAGATCCAATGGATGAAGTGAGTCATATAACACCAAGTAATACTATTAAACATTTAACTTTTTCTTTGGTTCCTCTATACCATTATACCATATTTCCATGTTACGTGCACCCATTGTAATAAAAAGGTGTAATTGAAGTTGTCCATACCTGTAGAATATAGTAGCACACATATTCAAAGCCAGGGCAATGGCCACCACAGGCTCCGATAATGGGCACTTCCGGGCTAACTGATGGCACTGGGGGCATGGGTGACCTACTGATAGTTTGTGTGTGGTGACTGTCCCCAAGAGGGAGTGAGAAGGCAGATGCACAAGGCGGAAAGGCATACGTCTCTGGTGTCACACTACTGGCAGGAATCTTTTCTCCCTTTTTATAATCACGCCAAGTGCCTGTACTGTATGGTGCCTGGTACACTGGCGATGGCGGGCCATACTGTCGGGTACCATTGTAATAGTGCGGAACCTGCGAGAAATAAGCAAAATTGTAGCTAAGCAAGATATTATGTGACTGAACATGTGGCTAGAAAACATCAACCAGCCTTCGAGATTCCAGGTTCAAACACATCCTGGCAGAAATCTAACCTAAGGAATCTTGGCTAGTTCAATTTTAAATAGAAGTAACAGAAATACATGCTCATTTGATTATTCGTTGATCTGTTAATTTTTAATATATTAACCCTTTTCCATAACAATACTTGGAATAAGACACAAATCTATAGGCGATTGAGGATACATTTTTTGCCTCACACTACCACCACAAAATCACCATCTTGACTTTAAACAAAAACAATTTCGCAATTACTTCTGTTAGAAGATAGAACTAGTGAGCCACGTGTGAAGCACAAAGAATTCACTATCATTATTGACCACAACTTTTCGGTGTCTGGACAAATTCATAAATACCACGTTACAACCTATTTTAGTATGGGG
>DWNJ01000659.1:0-14297 GCA_018250275.1 Udranomia eurus
GGCGAACCTTAATCAATGCTCACCCAGGTGTAATCCCTAGTTTTTTTTTATAATAAGTGTTATGAGACGTGCACTTTTGTATTTTCCAAAGTATTTACAAATACAAATTACATGCAAACAAAAAATTGGTTGCAGCGAAACAGCTGACTTCCCCCCCGCACCGCGACTTGCTTATAAAATGCAGAACAAAGTGCGCCGGGTCAGCTATCTAGTAGTTAATAACCATTATTGTAATAAACCAAGCTTCAGCTAGTTAATAATAAAAGAATAATCGATATGAATAAAATTACAAAAATGTACAAAAATCTAAGTTAAAAGTATTTTAGTTTTCCTTAATTAAATTGAAAGGTATGTAATTCTAGTGGCAGCAAGGTACTTGCTTTTATTAAGCAAATATACGGATACAAATTTCAATGTTTTCCCTCCCCTTCTCCCTGCGCTCGCCCTCTTTTATCTATTTTTATATACATGTCTTGACAATAACGAACAAAAAAAGAATAATCCATTTGGTTACGCTCCCGAAGTTACAGCAATACAGTATTTAGACAATTCATTTTATTATAGAGAAGTGGGATCGGAACTCACCTACCAAAAAAAAACCCATAGTAGGTTTTAATTAATAAGTTGTTTTTAGATCCGTCGGCAGTCGGTTTTTTAAATTATTATGTCGGTACCTTATACATACTCGTTAATGAAATTTTAAGAAAATATTAAATAAAAGTGGCATACATAATGTATAAAATATATTATAATCATAGATAATTTTGTTTTTTTCTGTACCATACAGAAAATATAAATGCTTTTGTTTATAATGGATCTTCCAACACTAATTATTTCTTTAAAAAACCACCTTGCATAAAATTATGGATTTAAGTGGACATAAATGTGCAAAAAGATCCATCCATGGATTTCAGTGGACTACACCAAAATTAACCTAACTTAACAATAATGAGTACTAACGTCATGTTTAATATAAGCTAAGTTATAAATTAATTATTGTATATAAATGGCACTGATATGAGCATTGCTTTATTTTTACATAGTTCATTAATTGTGAGCTAAAACCAAAATATGTAAAGCAATATACGCAGCATATCTATAATTGCAAGTGGACCATTAACTTGAAATGAAATAAACCTAAAAAAAAACGTTCGTATCACATTTAGTAGGAATTAAATTGTGTACAGGAATACAATACAAATTTTTGAAAAAATAGTTCATGCTGCAAATATGAGTTCATCTTACGTTGGGAGTACAATAAATTGACAAAAAACATATTACATAGAGTTTAACACTCTATAATTATTCCCATAACCCTTGACCTTATACAGATGTCCGTAGGCTATTGTCTTCCATTACAAAATTTAACCAAGAAATCTTACAATGTACAATACAACTATTATTACATTTAACTGACTACATTTTACTCAATAAATCTATTTAAATAGTCCTCTATTAAAATTCAATAAAACTAAGAATTTTCCACTTCCACTGATGAAAGTGGTTGGCATCGCTATTGAGTGTC
Source organism: Udranomia eurus (assembly GCA_018250275.1). Lineage (NCBI taxonomy): Eukaryota > Metazoa > Arthropoda > Insecta > Lepidoptera > Hesperiidae > Udranomia > Udranomia eurus. Next base: position 1,526 of record DWNJ01000659.1, read on the forward strand.
AACTTTAAAGTTTGTGTAATGACATGCACCATTGCCATTAATGATGATTTCACCTATTCCTGTGGTAGGCGGATTATGATCCATGTTAGCTATAGTGCTTAATACTGGAGTGGTGAATATCTTCCCATTATGTAGAGATGTTGCATTGTGGGCCTGAGAGGTGTAAACTGTGGACCCATGGTCCCGTGCTTCCCCAATCATTCCCATTTTCACTTCAAATATCACATCTTGTATCTTTTTCTTTGCAACCAGCAGATTTTTTTCCCCTTTTAATGATCGTAACTCATTGGCTATGTATTCTCCAAACACTGTAAACTCATCTCTGGAGGATGGTGATGATGGATATGCAAAATCTGTATTTTGTTTGACGTTTTGAAAAATTTTGTGCGGAGATGATATATCAACCTTGATTTCAGGAGATGTAGGGTTTTCATTTGATGTCACTGAACTATTCACCGTGGCACTCTCCTCCTGAAATCAATTTAATTTCCTGTTAATGGCAAATAAAATATCTGTGTAGTATGAAATTATGGTTAGTTGATGTTATTCTTAATGCAGCTGTCAATGTCAATTATTAATATTGGCTTGAATTTATTTATCTTGCAGCATGTGAGGTAGGACCCCAAAAAACTAAATATAAAAAAAAATCGTCTTTGTACTGCTTCTTGTTGAATTCCGAAGTTATAGTTTATATTACACATAATGTAAAAACATAATCTACTTACCGAGTGAAATACTCTGTAAGGTTTGCTAGAATCCTTCATGAAGTGTAGGTAATCGAAGGCGTACCAATTACTGACATATCTGTAGGTAGGGTCTTCTTCGTGAGCTCTGGCTTCTCTGGACGTTTCCCTGTTATACTGTGTTCTAAGATGCTGTATTTTCTTTGTAGTATCAGGAACAGAAATGCCTAATAGCTCCGATATTACACGAAGTTCCTCTCTACGTTTTTGTTTATCTCGCCGCGAATCACACAAAGATGGGTTCCACAGAGTAGCGTTTAGTTGCATCAACTCGATCAACCTCAGAGTCTTCTCTTTCGACCACTCCATCGCGCGATTTGTTAAGTGGGATCGATGGAGTTATACGTAGACAGCAGATTTTGAGAACATGAGAACACGTATTTGTCGACCAATCGTTAGATCGTTTGCTAAACTAAGTATCTAAGTATTCAATGTTGCAGTAGACAAAATTCAACAATATAGTCAGTGTGACCGAATAATAATTATTTTTATATCGTTTTATAAAAAATGCTTATGTTCCTCAGTATGTTAATTAATATAGAGATTATAATGTACTAAAAATATATGTATATGAATAATTTATAAAAGGTATTAAATTTATTCTCGATGATTCCAGCGCCATCTAGCTTCAAACATAAAAACAATTCCTATTCGTTGTCGGTCACCAATTTCGTGTTCCATTTCATATAATGATTCTTCCATTTTCTTATGTTTTGTACTATGTAGTAGATTTAGTCGCAATATAGCTTACCACTTGTACATTACAAGTTATTATCCTCCCTTCCACACTCCAATTGTAAGGTATTGTTCTATATCCACTATAATATCTAGATAACTGGATTCAATTTAAGTCTACTTCGTCATTTTATTGGTATTGGATATCGGGTATTATATTTTACTGTGGACTACAGCAAAATAACTAAAGCTTGTACTTATTTTTTCAAGATAACATATATTTTTAGATGTATAGGCTATCTCAGTACTCTTAATGGCAATTGGCATAGTAATCCGTTTTGTTAACATTACTACTACGAGTTTAATTTTTATTATGCTTTTGGATAAAGTTGTCTTTAAAAGTTCTTTCAAGTAATGTTGCCTTCGGATAAAAAGGTACTGCGTTGGCAGCAGTGGCGGGTTTACCAGCAGGCTAAGTAGGCTCCAGCCTAGGGCGGCAGATTTCAGGGGAGCGGAAATTACATATTTTTTTTATAAATAATGGATTTAGAGATGGGTCAATTGGAGTTTGGGTCCTATGCACTCCCAAGACTAATCAATCAGTCTCGTTGCAATTAATAACTTTTTAGGCGACAAAGAAAGAAAAAAGTTGATCAGGTTTGGCTTGGCTCATCTCTAATTGGATTACCTTATTGTTTAACCTTTGTCTAATGGCAATTGCAGCTATTATAGCGCTGTTGTTGTGGATTTTAAGCTATGATAAAAAATATTTTTTGCCATCTCGAGACTCGGTAATATGATAGGTTGTATACAAGTACTTAGGTATCATTAATTAGAGCAACGCATTGACACATATTGCTTATATATCCTTTATAATTTATGATAGTTGTTGGTTACAGATGTCCTTGGTACCTATTAATAAAATCCATTCTGTTGTCTAGTCTCATCTTGTCAGTTTTGACAAATTAAGTATCAAAAATGTATATGATATTTGTATGTGACATTTAGCACTAAAAGGTAAAGAAAACATCGAATTATAATTACTAATTCATTCTCATTTATTTACAGACTACAATGTGAGGATATCACATTATAAAACAAGTGCTCTCTATCCTTAAAATAATAATTATGTACAATATTTACAATAACCGTCTCCATAAAAATGCAACTCAAACAATACAACTACACATTCTCTATTGATAAGAGGAACCAAAAATGTAACAATAAGAGATGAGGAACACAAAAGAAGCGTCCAATCCTCCTTCTAAAATATAACTTAATTATAACTCTGCTCCCTACATTATGCAAGCATTTACAGATTCAGTGTTTTTGTAGCATTGTTTTTTTTTGTAATATTGAAATACCATGCAGTCAACCTGATGGTGAGTGGTCACTGGTGTCAATGGACATCTGTGATCAATTCCAAGCAGGATTTAGGTTTATATGAAGTTGACAACAGATGCATCGCATTGGTGTCAGTCAAGTTTAAATAATATTTAAATATTGATAACTTCTTTTAATTTTTGGTTATTGCCTTGCCTAAGTTACAATTGTTTTTTGTCTCACATTTAAGTATAACCAAGTGTAACTAGAGGCAATATGCAATAGTGGGTCTAATTAAGACTTTATAATACAAAACGCTGAATCTATAACTACACTAAGTAAGACATTTAGTTCATTTTATAACCAATTATGGACAACACCTTGTCAAACGCCTATTGATTTTATAAGTGGTACAACTGAGGTATAAAATTCATTATTATTGGTATAAAATTCAACAACATTTTTTTTCATTGTTAGATAATTTTGTTTTATACTTGTAGAATGGATACTTATACAAATACTACTTAACTGTTTATTAGAGTTTGACAATGTCTTAATTAAAGTTACTACATTTTTTTAAATATGAATATGAAAAAAGTATTTTTATTTATTTAATACATTAGTATAAACATGGAAAAAATATAAATTTATTCTATTATTATGTACGACCAATCCGGTAGACTTTGTCCGTTGCTTATATGAAAATCGCTGAATCAAGTCCATAAATAACTTACATTACAATTAATTAATATAATCACGAATGACATTTTGTGGAGCGTTTAAAATAAGTTCACATAAATAACAACAATAAAAAATAAAACAAAATGTAAACGAATTCATCATACATTAAAGCGGGAATGCCACTTTATAACTGTTGTTCCTAATTATATATACAAAGACGAGTCTGATCCTCAAACATTGCCAAGAGATTCAAATTAATATTTTACGGTAATTAATATCATTTAGATAAAATTGATTGGTAAGCTAGTTAGAAACTCTACTAAAAATTAATTATTACAATATTCAAATCACTTCAATATTTTAATTATAATAAATACATAAAATATGTATACACCTACTATATATAATACTCGTATTGCTGCTCAATATTATTGTAAATTATTAGGCGAGCTGCAATTCATGGGCACTAGAAATATAAATATTCGATCTCGAGCCTTTGTCCACAACTATATAATGTAAGAGCTCACATAGCAATTAGGATTGATGTTCACTGGTGGTACATTAACCAGTCGGCATTATCAATAATTCAACAAACAATAGACAATCTATTTTTAACAATTGACAATAATTTGCCTAATCGCGCAAGTAAACGGTGGTCACATTTCGATTACCTACGATAATTTCAATCGGTCCACAACAAGAACAACCACACGAATCGTTTAGGCCTACATAAAGGTTCATCCGTCGTTCTCCACTCGGCACTAACGCCAAAATAAATACTAGCTACCTACATAATGTACAGTTCGGGTACGAGGGACCGTCGCGAGCGTGCGCCCTTACGTGACGTCGAGCGGGCGGGGCTCTCGCGCTCTGAAGAAGCCCTTCTCGGTGCGGCACTCGCGGATGGTGACTGTCTGCAGGTTGACGGTGACGTCGGTGATGAATATCTGGTCGGCGACGGGGGAGCGCGCCATCCAGTACGCGGCGCCGCGGCGTTGAGCCGGCGTCGCACCGAGCGGGGTGGACGGCTCGCCCCACAACTCCTCCTCTTCGGACTGCGGCTGCGGCTGCAGCTGCAGCTGCGGCAGTGACGGCGGAGGCGGCGGCGGCGGACACGTACCCTTGGGCTCCGCGGGCGTCGTCGCCGTGGGCTGCGTGTCGGTGCGGCGCTCGCGCTCGGGCGGCGTGTGCGCGTCCGCCTCCTCCGGGGAGTGCGGCGGGCGGCGGGGTCCGGTCTTGGGCGCGGCGGCTTCGGCGGCGGGCGAGGCGGGTGCGGGGGATCCACCGTGCGGCGCGGCCGGCGGCGGCGGCGGCGCTGCGAGCGGCGTCCGCGCGCCGTTCAACTTCGTGGAGTCGTGGCGCTTGGCGGGCGGGCTCATCGTTATCGTGACGCCGATCTTGCCCGATTCCGTGGAAAGCACCTCCGCCTTGCGCTTGCCGGGCGCGGGGTGGCGCTCCTCGGAGCCGCTGCGGGCGCGCTCGACCGGCGAGTGCTCCCGCTCGCGCTTGCGGCCGGGCCGCCGCTGGTCCTCGCCGCGCTCGAAGCACTGGATGAGCCTCGGATCCAGAATGTTTTCCTCCGGCTCCCACGTGTTGTGCTTCGGCTTCCACCCTTTCCATTTCACGAAGTACTCCACCTTGTTCTGGAAATGGAAACATACGCAATTAGAATAGGTAGAGACACAAGACTAGACGGCCGAGCCGGCGCGCTCGTGTGGCGTGACTGGCCGGCGGGCCGGTGGCGTGCCCGGCCGAGGGTTGCACAGCCTTGCAGATTAGGTATTCGCGATCCCCACAAATGTTACGTGCAACCGGTCGAAACGGCGGTTATTATTTAAGCTTGTCGTGTCTTTAATAGCCTACCGTGCGTAATAGGAATCGTATGTTACCGACCTACGATGTGTTGAAGGGATAATTTTATAGGTTTTAATCCTACGTTTGCTAAAACGATGACAGGTAAGGTATATGAACGAATTGAAAAGGGCTTAAAAAGGTTGAAAAAGCGAGGCCGGGCGGTTCGCGAGCCATTTCGGGCGCACCTGCTCCAGCCAGCTGTCGCGGTATCTCCCCCGGGATCGAACCCGAAGCATACCCCCGGTAACCACCTAAGCGCCGTTATCCCAGACATGCTTCGTAAACACCAAGAAACCAAAACATGTCGAAGCAGTGAATAGGAAGCGTTTAGACCATAGGATAAGGTTAATCTATTAATCTGTTTCAATAGATACGATTATAAAAATGGAAGAGCATTAGGAGTTAAGTAGGCACTTACGATAGATCATCTTTACCAAAGGTCTGTGAAGCCGCGGGAAGAAGTTAGAAAAGTATTGGCTAAGTTATTATAATGCACAGAAGCTAAGAAGTAGGTGAGTTTAATGCTGAGCGAATGCAATAGTCGGTGATTGTTCGGAGATTGAATTTGTATTACTATACTCTAACTCTATTTACGCATTAGCGAAGAGACATAGAAGAGAGACACAGAAAATAGTTCTCAAATCTGTGACCCGGGATGGAGGATTTTGTTCTGAAGACCGATATTATTATAAAGATGACACCTAGACATATTGAAAAACAAATTGCGAGACCAGTTTACCTACAATATTGGGTCGTAAGTTGATAGCCGTTGTAATCGATCACTCTTTATCTGTTTTAATAAATCAATTAGATTAAAAGCTGAATTCAGGTGGTACAATATAATCTAGTTGTTTCAATCGAGCGCCTTGCTTGATTCCAAACTTTGGCGAATTATACTACACTGAAAAACGAATACGGACCTACCTATATTTTAAATCGTTATCTTATTTAGTAGAGATTGAAAGAATTCATAAAGAATATGAAGCTGAGAAAATCTAGTGAGGATAATATTTACGAGACAATGCGAAGATGTGATTTGGTCTCCTAATGCATAGGTTTTGCTAATTTTAACGATCATTCCTTTAGCGAGATAGGGCAAGAGAACGTTGAGACTACCAACATAAAAAGGACCGAATCGGTGTTTTAGTCGTTACGTAGTAAGTTAGCGATACCTATACACGACATTGTTCAGTCACCTTTCGACCGTTGTTGATAATGTGTCCGACTAAGTCACCTAAAGATTATGGTCGGTAAACGATTTATGCTAAGCAACATCGATCGCATAATTCGCGATATAAGAAATCGATACGACATCACAGAACAATGGTTCTGCCGTTAGGTATTTAGCTCTTTTCCTCAATTCTTTGTAATGTTACCTGTTCACTGGCCGAATGTACACTTTTTTTAGTTTTGGAAAGTTTTGGAAACCAGGATTCTGTTACGAGGTTACGTTTTCCGCCGATTTGCGAGACTCGGCCGACCGACTCGTTCGAGGGGAAAACGTAGCGGGCAAGCGTGTTGTCGTGTCGGTGGTGCCTCCGCAGTCGAAACACGAAATGTTCTAGCAGTTTCAAAGAAATATTTGCATGGTAGCTTTCACAATCTCAAATTCGGTCACAATATTGACGGTCCAAAGAATCCAACGAACATTCGCGCTTTGCATTCGAACCGAATCCGATATTTTTGTCTTTAATGTGCTGTAAAATAAAATCTAAAGTGCTCCGTCGTAAAAAGCTCCTTTCATGTGATGTTTTACTAAGATACCTACTTAGTGTGAGAGTTTTATTTTTCCTGGCTTCTTACGCATAATACCTACCTACGCCGTGAAGGAATTTACGCTGATTGAAAGTACGCATTAAGTAGGAACGTAATGCCTCTGAATTAGGTACTTGGATCCGGTTATAGTATTTAGCTGTTGTCGAGTTGACGCATTAAAGACGTAATGATTGTCGAAATACCGAGGCATATCTAAGGAGGGTTGAAGTTATTATTACGACTAACATCTAACTACCCAAGTTACTCAACTTAGTTACGCACTAAGCAGTAGCAAGCCACGCATCCACTTCCCTACTCAGCGCAAAACCGGGAAACGCAATCAAACTAATATTTACGACGCATTTCGGCCACACTGCTGTCTCTGGGCGCTTCTAACCGCTCATAACTCTTGCGTGCTTACATTATAAATCTTTCATTTGAGTACAGGAAAACGCTCATATCCAACACCTGTGGCGACGTCGCAAATTACTGCGACCGACCGGGCCCAATATAAAACCGCATGCTTTATCACCAACCTTTCACTTCTCCACGGGCGTACACACGAAATGTGATCTTATCCCCAAACACTCAAAGCCCAAATCAAGTTGGCAAGTCGTTCACTTAGGGCGTTCCTCGTCCGACGCGCATATCTCAAACCCTCGAGTCTTATTGGTTTTACTGACGAAGGGTGAGTCGGAAATTTGTTTCGTACGCTGTGACTTTGCACCGACGTCCCGTATTTTAGAACGCGATAGCATTTTCCCGATCAAACGAATTAAAGAAACAGTTTAAATCCCAATGATAACACGACAATACTGACTCAGCTTTGTTCCGTTACGAAAAATGCATCGCTTCAATCGCTCAAAATTAACCAAAAGTCTAACAATAAACAAACTCAACCAAGTACGAAAACTGCGCAGTGACGTAACCGAAGAAAAACTGCGAGTATCGCGTTAAGCGCTAGCCTAGCGCTTCACAAGCTCCAATGATCAACAATAATCTCGAGCCGGACCGTACAAAAACGTTGCATATCAAAATAAAAAATAATAAAAGGACCCGTTGGGACGTGTGGGCAAAGTGAGGTCGTGCTGCTGACGCGCGACGATTGGACGACAGGCGGGGCGAAGGGAGAGGGGCCCCGCCCCCGCCGCGTCTCCCTCCCCCCCCGCCCGCCTGTGCCGAACCTCCCACGTTAACATTACCGTCAATACCGCTCTTAACACCACTGCCCAAGGTCCACAGTCCGATGGTGAATCGGTCTATGTAAATTGGCAGGTTTGATGGTTATAATCGCGCCATGGGCGGACCATGTCTCGGGAGCATAGACGCCAATTAGAGGCGATCGGTCGGTGGGTAATTAATGCGGACCGTAATTACGTTAATCCGCAGGTGCCATCGATGGGCCAATGGACACTGGTGATGCCAGTTCGAAATCTTTAATGCGCTGCACACGCGGTGGTTAATGAATCGAATTGCATGTCTCGGAAACGGAGCAGCGTGGTAGTGCATGCTGGGGGGCATTCAGTTGCGCTTAGCAATAATCACCACGAGACTTTCGTTTATAGATAAAGTCTTAGATTTATTGCACTATTTAATACAATAACATTTTCATTAATACAATAGCCATTAAGTATAAGTATTACAAGTTATTTTACTTCTGAATTTCGGTATGTATCTTATAATTAACCCAACTGTTTTGCTTTCATTCATCGAAGTGCATAAAATCGGTTAGTTTCCATATTGATAATATCGAAATAAATATAGCGAATGTACTATATTTATTTCGATATAGGGACCAATTTAGGTCTTTAAGCTCTAAAAACGACCATAGGTACATAAGGGACTTTAGTTAACTTTTTAACCGCCTTCAAAATACTTTATGGATTGATGCAATCCAATGCAGATATCGGATATAGTGGAAATTAAATTAAAATTTGCAGACACTTCTATATAGATATTTCCAATAAAGACTATGCAATTATTAAGCATTTCATATTTATCTACGTTTTTTATAGCTACATCCTTATAATATGCCTTTTTACACATTAACTTTATCGGAAGACGCATCTAAACTATTTTCTTAAGAAACGAGTGGTGTCTTAAGAGACAGCTGTCTTAAGATTACTGCTGTTGACCATGAGTTCATCAGAGACCTGCGACCATCGCAAATACTTATAGAACATAACTCTGTTATGAAAGTTGACCAAAGATGCGTTGCTACTAAGGATTTTTCTAGAACTTTTGGATAAACCGTCTAGGTAGGCGGTTTAATGTTTTTCGAGCCACAAGATTATGCAAAAAACTGCCGCTAGATATACTTTGTAGGTACAAACATTTGCCAGAAGATTACAATGAAGATATCATCGCAAACACTGCCGGTAGAGAGGAATGGCGGTGGTTGAGGCAAACTACGAAAAACTCCTTCACTGGGTAGTGAACAAGAAACTTTCGTAAAACCGTTATACTGGGGCGCTTTGACATTAATCAAGCCAGGATAATACAATGAAGATAATATCGTTAACATTGCTGGCAGAAACAAGAGTGGCGTTGACAAAGAGGGAAAATACACAAAATTTCTTCACTACCTGCAAGAAAATTCTATAAAAGTATCTCGTTTTACTTGGTTATTCGCGTATTTTGAAACCTTTTTTAGTTTAACTTATTTAAATCCGTCCACGAGTTCCACCCACGTATTTCAAAAGGGCAGATGAATATTCATGTGATTGGAAGCCTACGCTTTGTTAGTACAAAACACCTCACATTTGACCTTTCGTACCAGGTTTTTCTCAACCTTTCGAAGTAAGCCTAAATATCGACTGATCTCACGTAAACTATCGTTAAGTATACGTTTAAGTGGAAATATCGTTAAGTATGTCCAAAAAATAGACTGTACACATTAAATCTTAGTAACCTACATTTAGATAACTCCTTTAAACACTAAAAAAACAAGAACTTTGCACTGGAAAGTTAATAAAAGTATAGGGACTCTTAGAGCATCGAAAATCTATATCAAATTCTTAAACGATCTCTACTCTGTGTAATTTGTCAGCTCCACGGATATCCGTGGCATTCGATTTTATAGTGGTAATGCTTGCTGCTTTTCGCTCTACACGACAGTAGTAACAGTTCAGTTCTATTCTGTAGGGTGTGGTTAAGCGGAGATGCTTTTTAAGCGTTCCATCTTAATTCTCAGGAGCATCTTCGACCCGCTAGTGGCCGAATAGACTCCAGTTTTACTCAAAGTTATAACCGACTTAGACCAGACAGATGACTTTGTCCATTTAACACTAGATAAGCTTCATGTTTTTACTACATCTCTTAAAAGCTGATGAGAAGGTTGTACCCACTTTGTTACAGATATAGTTATTGCACATATCATAAAGGAAATACAAGAATATTGAGCGTTTCTCGGGATTTCTAATAGCCTTTAACGCATAGGAATAAAGCACGACGTATAACCGTGGGCAGGTCTAGAGTATAAATCTAAAAATAAACAGTATCTTTGAAGTTTTGTGGTTTCCTGCGCCAATTGTTTTAATCATTACAATAGTGTCTCGTTGATTGCAAACATTAAATTAGGTACTTCTTTTGAAAATTACGTTGTTCTGATGTAAATGTAAATCCTTTTCGTCTTATTATCGTATGCAGACTTCCTCCGATCTATCACAAAATCGACTGCGACTCGTTCGTCACCTAACATTATTTCTGATTATTTCTTTATTTGGTATTTCGGTACGAAAGAGTCGTAGTCAATACAACACAACTAGTGCAATTAAATCAAACGAATTTGAGCTAAGTTGGCGGGGTTCATAAAATTATAAGTAGTCGCTCATTACACTGGTGTAGACATCAACTTAACGAGACTTTCAAAATTGAAACAATGAATACGGAGCTGTGAATTATATAACAAAGAGATATAGATATCAATATACATTCTCGTATAGTTTAGCCGGAGTTATCCGATGTAAGGCTCGTTGATCTGCCTCTTGTTTGAGGTCTACACAGTTCTGAAGGAGGTAGAACCTGTTACGGTTCGACTCGGGAGGCACCACCGCCACGACTGTTTCTGCTTTATAACAGCAGTGTTCTTGCTGCCGTGTTCTAGTTTGAAGGGTATGGCCAGGGAGGCCGATACTTAACCGAGGCGTTCCAACTTAGTCCTCAGGGGTAGCAACGCATCAGTCGACCTAAGAATGAACTTCGATCCTGTCGTGGGTTGATTACAGAAGCCCATAGGCGGCAGCGACCACTTACCATCAGGTGGACTGCATGCTCGTTTGCTACCACAATGCTATAATAAAATATTACGATATCCTACTCGTACATGTTTGAATACGCAGTGAGGAAACAATGCTTTCAAATAAGGTAATTTGTATATATTTGTAGGTACCTACGTATATGGAAAATTATAGAGGTACCTGCCCGACATACGGGGATTCTTGTGGCCAGATTATTGGCAATCTTTTACCCTACTAGTGAATAACGTTGAGTGAGGATCTTTATCGATACAAAACGAGACGATGAATAGGGCTTTCGTTGATCAGTGCAATAACTAAATAGTTAGGTTATAAGAAAGCACATATTAATCTAGGCAAGCGTGCTTTACTTTAGGCCGCATCTTAGCTTTCCATTATCCCTAATCTTCCCAGATTGCATTGCATTTTCTGATAATGATATAGTGGTAGGTAGGTGAACACTTTATAGACACATTGGATTAAAATTCGTGATCCAAATAAATATTTATGCAAAATACCTCTTCATCGACTATTTGACAGGTTTTTATTTAAATCAATTATTGAAAAAATGGTTAAATTAAGTAGATTGTTAAATACAAAGTATAGTTTGAGTATTTTTTAATTTAGACAACCTTTTTTTTTTCAAATCGCTTAGCGAAAATTTTAGTTTTCTAGAAAGAAATTGCTAAAGAAACTATGCTGTATAACTATTTTGAGTAATATTTAATTAAGTTGCACAGGTACAATAAATGAGAGTTTTTTGTGTTATTTTATATCTACTTATCGGTGTTACTATCTGCTAAGTTACGGAGTTCGTTTGAACGATATCGGGGAAACTGTGGCAAGAATTAGCATATTCGATCAGATTCAAAGCTATTTTACTACTAATTGTGCTATAAGGTTTATTTTAGTCTAGGTGGGTATATAGTGTGGTAGTAAAGTCTAAATTTAATAGTGGACTTGATTTGAAAACTTAGATGTATTATTGTTATTGTAGATGTAGATAGTTTTTACAGTAGTAGACAAGACTTTAATATACTTTGTTATGTAACGAAATATGTAAGTTTATTGGTGGATAATAAATTCATGGGTAATGGTATGTCTAACTTCGGCGACATTTTCTTTACCTGTGGCTGGTTGGGACTTATTTGAATTTTCGTACTTCTAATAATTGTTTGTGGAAAACATTTTTTTTTAAATATTGTAATTTACGTATCGGCCAATAATGTGACTAACACCCATAAGGATTCTACCTAAATGTTTTTCTAGATTCATTTATCGAAATATTTTTAGCAGTCGGGTATTTTGTTAAATAAAACCTTAACTTTGAGAGACAAATATTTATTCTTGGTTTAAAAAATCAAACAAAAAAAAATTTAATTCATTCAGAGCATCAGAATGACGCAACAAATCATAATAAGACGAAAGCGATGGCTTCACAGAATTAGGAGCCCGCATATTCAAATATTGTCGCAGTCGATCTGCATTGTAATGGGAATAAATCAG
>DWNJ01000660.1:0-14287 GCA_018250275.1 Udranomia eurus
CATAATAAATTTCCATTTCTAATTCTATTTATCTTTTTTATTAAATTAAAGTATTTCAAATTCTAAAACAGAGTTCCAGGTACTATAAATACTTGCTCTATTATGATAGATAACAATTGTGCTCACGAAACGTCAATAATATAAATATGACACGAAACATCTTTAACATTAGAAAATAAGAAATAACAAATACAAAAATCTAGTTGGAATATTTTTAAGCATTACGTTGCTCTCTCCGAATACAAGAAATCCTCTACTCAAATATTTGTAAATACCCCGGTGCCGAAGATTCTATAATCCTCGAAAGCATCCCTTCACAACAGTCCATTACGTTTCTATAGGCTATCGGTTTAAGGCGCGGTTTCCAAGGTATGAATGTCCCTTGAGCACTTAAGCGTAATGAATGTATCGTAGATATCGGTACGGTAATTGACGTGGGACTGACCGATCCTTGGAGAAATAAGAGTGTATTGGATAAAACAGTTGAAGATATTGTTTTCAAAACAAACGTGGTTGTTAGGAATGAAACCTTTGATCCTGGACGGAATACTGACAGTGTATTCTATGGAGGATTTTTGAAGCAGAATTTTGATTCAGACGACGCTGCAGATGAAACTATGAATAAAACAAGTACAGATATTGTTTTTAAGACAAACGTACTTGTGTATTGGAAAGCTGGAATAGTGATGTATATATGGATATGTTTGTAGAATATAAAAGCGTCGAAGATAATAGCTGAATGTTAGCGTTCACGACGTTTTTTACGATTCAATAAATATAAGAGGTAAAATTAATAAGAGTCTACTTAATACAATAAATAAACTAAAATTCATCGCAAATCTTCAAACAAAATTAGATACCGTCAGTTTTACTTACTAACAATAAAAGTAAGTAAAATTAACTAAAATAAATAAGAATAATACTCACTACAAGTTTCACAATTCTAAAGACCAAGTCTATTTAATCATCAACTAACACACTACTCTTTTGTTTTCAATAAGCAGATCAAAACTTTGGAGCGTTTTCTCTGATCTCTTGTTCGCTTTCATGTCATCACAATAAAACTGGCGTTCGGAAGCAAATAAAAACAGGACAACAAATGTGAAACACCGAAGATAGAAATCTTGCAATTTCAAAGGATGTTTATGCCCCTATGATGTCGTTGATTTCACGGGCCGGCGAGTCCGCTGAAAACAATCCTGAAAAGGTCGACTCTTGACATTTGATAGAATGCTCTTCGAAGCATGAATGAGGACGCTGTTGCACTATCGAAGAATAATAAACCAAGCGAGGAAATTGATTATATTGTTGTAATAAAATTTTCGCAAAAGAAAACGTCGCGAGTAAACTTAAAATTCATGTAAGATTATAGTCGAAAAAATTACAATATTCATGGAAATGTAATATGCACGTAACAAGAGAAGAATCTACTGTTTAGCCTCGTGTGAACGACTTTAAACGTAATATTCATTCCTTCAGCGAACGTTTAATGTTATTTTTTCGCTTTCGATACAACGAGTCATTTAACACCGCGGCCATTTTGATGCCATGCTCTATATTTTGTTTGAATTTCTTTTCAATATACCCTTTCAAAAACCTCGAAGGTTAGCTTCTTGAAGCACGTGGAAACATTGGGTTTGAAACTTCTATTTTATTAATACTGTTTTATAATAATTTTTGTAGTAGTTTTTATAGAAGCTTTGGTGCCCTTTGGAGTTTTTAGTTCGTGGAATATTTAGTTGAAGTATATTTGAGAATGTAGCGTTATTATTGATTAGAACAAGTATAATTAAGTAAGCATGTCCGTCCGTCCGTCCTGACCGGCGACAGTAAGCACTTGTTAAGTAGACATCCTCGTTTCCTATGTTAGCCTAGCCTCAGTTGACGCCACGCCGAAGATAGGACTTTCTAGAAATACATGTATTAAGTATTCAAATGTCACCAAGACAGTATACAGACGGATATCTAAAATACAGAACCGTCTGTATACCGCCAGGGTGAGTCGAGGCGTGAGTGAGCCTAGTCGCGTTTACTTCGAACCCGACTCGCGTGACGTCAACGTCAATTACGACTCACAATTAATTCCCACCCGTTTAACTCCCATTACACATATTTTCTGATTCATTACGCCATAATGGCGGTAAACAGCGATCTAAACGGTTTATTTACGTTCGTGGACCGAATCGTACGAACGCCACGTTTTTTGGGGCCGCCGTGAATGAATTATAAAACGCGGAATGTATTGCGGTGGTAATATTATACGGGAAATAAATAATACAGTGTTGTGGCGGTATTTGTGCGGTGAGGCATTGCATATTGAATGTAATATGAGTTTCGAATAAAACTGCTCATTGAACTTAATTTTTTTCCACACACATTAAAATTCCATACCAGAGGTATATGTAGGTATAATTTTAATGTGTAATGTGGAGTTTAAACCATTAATTAATTTAAGAACTCACAGGTGCAATGATTTAAAGTGTCACAAATATATAAAAAATACACTAAGTTTCAAGTGATCATTAAATTATCTGGGTGTGGTCGCAAGTTCATTTGTTAAAAAATTCGTAGGAATCGAACTGGCTCGAAAAACTCGAATCGTTAACATTCCCTTAAAATATTTCCTCGACATTTCCTTTGTTCTGAAACGTGACTAGAGCGTAGAAAACTTATTCATGCACGAAAAATAAAACAGGTATCATCTGTGTGGACAATTTTGACACTATCGCTTTACGATGGAAATGTTTGTGGGGAAAACATTTTGCGGACAATTTTCCGATCGCGTGGCTTCTACGCTATACTGTATAGCGTACACTAAAATTATAATAAGACCAAAGTTCTTAGTATGTGTTGATAGGTGACAGATAAGATGATGATTTACAAGATTAATTTGTTAATGTCGTTTCACCGTTTGTGTACCGTTTCTTTTTTGTTAAACATTTGATTTTTTAAATCGCATTTATACTTGTACAAATGAAAAACAAACTTAAAAGACATTTTTTTATGACGAAATGTATTTTTTTATCAAACCCAATAAAAATCTAGATCACGCAGGTGAAGCAAGGGATGGAAGGCTAGCCCAAACGGCATGAAAATTACCATATTTTTTTCCTTGGAACGTTTTTCTTAAAAATATAAAGGAAATATGAGACAAGGGTCTTATTATCGGTCCCAAGGGCAAGTTGAGGTAATATCCACTTGAATTATAATCCTTTTGCAAGAGAAACTTTGCGCCACTCTTTTAATGGTTGAATTTTGTCCAGTAAAAAGCAAAATTAACCTTTTAGCCTAATTCACGACAAAAACTCGCAAAAAGTGACACAACATGGCTATTCGAAAATGGACGCGACTGGCAGATGCTTGTTGGCGGTGCATTTATTTAGAATTTGTATATGTTTATGTGTATTCAAAAAAATTTGCACTTTTTTACAAATAAATATAACAAACATATCACTATTCGTATAAAATACTCATAGTTGAGCGCTGTGGCAAAGTTGTATGCCATCAGTTCACTGCATCATCAATAGATGTAGTTCTTGAACGTTGATGGATGATAAGTATGATATATGGATACATAAGTATGAGGCTCCCTTTTGTTTCACTAGTATAACAGAGACAAGGTATGAAATGTCACTGATATGAAAACAATAAGGTGCAATTATTTAAAGTAACTTTAATTGAGTTGCATTACACCGTACCAGCTAGCATGTGTCATTATTGCCTAAGACGTATAAGGTGGTAGAGCCATTTACGGTTCGACTTCGCAGGCACCACCGCCACACCTATTTCTACCACATAAAAACAGTGTTCTTGACGACCGAGGCAATCCAACTTAGTTCTTACGGATAGCAACGTATTTGTGGTCGACCTAAGAAAGAACTTCGATTCAGTCTTGGGTTGATTACAGACGTTTACGGGCGGCAGTGACCACTTACCATCAGGTGGACTGCATGCTCGTTTGCTGCCTTAAATTATAAAAAATACTAAGACTAAGTTAACCAAATACTAGGTAAGTAGGATCAAGAGTTAAGCAAATTATCCAAAGACAGGAATAATTCGTTGAACAAAAATTACCATACCAGTAGAATGGTCCAACTTTTAACTGCAGAACTTGCACAGTCCTCGCGCTTAAAGAAAATCTGGTTTCCGATGTCAGTTGAACAATATGAATATTGTCTGGGAAACTTATGCGCGGGGCTGAAGTTTTGAATTCGAATTCTGCTTTACACCTTTTATTCACCGAATGGACTAGACGATTTTTTTGGGTCGCAATACGTGGCAGCAAGCCAGGAGAGTGCCATTTACGCGTGCGGTTGCGCAACTTTTACGCGAACCGAACGAGACTTTACGCTCTTGAAATACGAAGGTAGAGTCCCTTTTCGAACGGCAGACGTACGGTTGTAAATCCAGCATTGTTTGGGAAAATGATGGCAATAAATATAAAGAAAGGCCTTTAGCGAAGCTGTCCAATCGAATCGCGAGCTTTTCAATACGGTGAATACGTTTACGTTAGTTGTCGTCGTATATCAGCGCGCTTAAACTGTCAGTGCTGGTTCTCTTTTGAGCTTTTTTCGAACACAAAGCTCATTTAGTAGAGCCGAAGGCGATTGTTGTTTTGCGCGATTTGGCGTAACAATCGTTACTACAGTACTACAGGTGACGAAAGTACATGGCAATATGATTGGCTAAACTTAATGCACACCTTTTACGGTTCGACTCCGGAGGCACCACCACCACACCTATTTCTGCCTAATAACAGCAGTGTTCTTGCTGCTGTGTTCTGCTTTGAAAGGTGTGGTAATGGAGACCTACCTAACCGAGGCGTTTCAACTTATTCCCCAGGGGGAACAATGCATTTATGGTCAACCTAAGAAAGAATGACGATCATATTTTGGGTTGATTACAGATGTTCATGGGCGGCGGTGACCACTTACCAACAGGTGCACTGCATGCCCGTTTGCTACCTCCCAGTTATAAAAAAAAGTATCTTATGAAAATGTTAGCTAGTACCTTCTGCCTTCGAAATCGTAGTAAAAAAGTAGACTATCCTAGATTAAGTCTAGTTAGTCTATTAATTTTCATTTTGTTTCTAAAAAATAACAAATACCTATTAAAAGATAGATAATTTTTGGAACTTCAGACCAAAATAACTATACAAATATGTTCCTTACATGACAGAAAATAGGGTTATTCAGAACTACAATTTCGATTTAACCTCATTAATACTTTCTAAATACAGTTTCAAAAGCTTCAAAGGAATAGTAACTAAGTTCGATCATTCCACAAGGAGTTCAGAGAGGATATGGGTTCCAAATCGGCTTACATGTGAGCAGCTAAGTTGTCTTTGAGAGCTCTACGCTTCCCTGGGAGAACTAAAAAGGGAATAATGGTGCTTATAACTTATGTAACCTTGTTATAGAAGTAAACCTAATCTGTAAAAAGTAAAAATAATGCGTGTTTATTTTAAAATGTATTAACTCATTGGTTCAATATTATTCTAAAATAAATTACCAACCTATTGCAACATCTTTGTTCAAAACTTGACTTATATGAGGATCAAATCGATTCCAATTTGATATCTATAAATTGTAGCGTTAAAAATAAGACTAATAAGCCAAATAGCAAATCAGGATAAAGATCACCAAATTAAAACAAACAGATGACACGATTTTTGCGTGTACCTACCACACTTTATACCACCTTCAAAAAGTTGGCACTTAACATTAAATGGATGTACCAAAGAATATAAAAGTTGGTACACTCGAGTACATCGTCGGGTGTGGAAAATGAATATTTTATTTGAAAAATTGCGTACTTCGCTAATACGTGCGGGGTGTTCTCTCTAGATTGTCGGGATTACTCTTACCCAGTTCTGATGTTATATTGACGGAGCGTCCTATGATAAATTGACATACGATATATACGATACGAAAGCAAAATATTTCACATTGTTTAATTTTTTGCAATTAAGATAAGATGCATTATTATTAAAGTACTCTCAGCGCCATCTATTATTAAATGTCACACTTATTATCATCATCATAAAATAAATGCGTGAAGCAAAAACTTTCGTGAGATTTTTAGATTAGTTAGATCGTGGTAGTCGGGCCCAGTGTTCACAGTAAAGTATATTATAGCACCTAGAACGTAATTAACGCGTAAAGTTCTCCTAGTAGCACGAAGACGAGATACGATCGGGTCATCTTGTGTATCTGATGTCCTAGTCACGATCTTACCTCGTGTTTCGTAAAACAGCGTTAAACACTAACTTGTTAAGTAATTAAATACAAGCTTCCGATCCCGGCTACGTCCGCGATAAACATTGAAGTTAAACGGTCGTAAAGTCACATTTTTGTCGTTTGTATATATTTGCAGTTGGTCGCAGTTGCCCATCATCGAAACAATCGCTAAAAGTAAGGCGGATTAGATACTCTTTTGATTCTCATATGTTTTATAAATATACCCTCCACATTATCAGTTAGAAGGAAAACGAGAAAAATCTCCCGAAAACACGAAAATCCCTTCTAAATTATCTCTCCATTATAACGATAGCAAAAAGACATCATTACCTTATATCCTATACAAAAGGCCGTCGAAAAATCCGACAATGGAGCCCAAATAAACGATGAAAGTACCCACATATCCTTCATAACGTAACAATAAGTAGAAGAGATTTTCCTGTGTAAGATAAAGGCCCCTATACACTGTGCGGTCGGTGAAGGTCGGTCCGTAAAGATCAATATCATTTTACTTATTAATAAAAGCTTACTTAATTAACGCAGTTGCTGCAACCCAAGTTTTTTTGCCTATTAAAAAGTTTATAAAATTTCTCATGGTATGCATAAAAACATTGTTTAAAAACAATCTAGAGAGGATGAAACGTTAGCTCTTAAACAATGTTATTTTTTATGATGACTGTCTGTGTATTTTCATTTTATCCAAAAACTATTTAATAACAAATAAAGTAATTTATTATTACATAAAATGTGCATTTTAATGTAGCAATTTTCTTAAAGACAGTTAATATTATTATACAAAATAAGCATTTTAAATTTACAAAATGCTAATAACATATTATTAACATATTATACTAGCTAGAGATGTGACTGTAATGAAAATAAATCCCATGCTGTCTGCAAACCCCTTTATCCGCTAAGTCCTATAACATGAGCTATAATAGATGGTCGCTTTGTATAAAACTCTTCATTAGCGATCAGCAAGTGCAGATTGTTCCTTTTAAAACAAAACGGCCGTTTTCAAACGGCATTCAGGGCGTAATTATTGTGAAAGAGCGATTTTAGACAATATTTGTTCAAGAAATTTAATTATTATGGATTCAATTGATTAAAATAAACATGGTACAATTTCTTATTTTGTTAAAAACATGTTTGAATTTATCATCAAGTATCAATCATAAGTTTTATCAACAAGTACTTATTTATGTCAATTTAATAGAAACTCCACATAGGTATACAAAATTGAGATAAATTGCGTCGTAATTGAGTATATTCTTACAGTCTAATTAACATGTTGTCTTTAATTTAATAATAATAGACAAATGAAAATCATTTATTTTAATATAATAACTAATTAAGCGTGCTTGTTTACCTAACCTAACCAAGGCTTGTTATAAGAGTAGGTACACGACAGTAGTAAAAAAACCATTCCGATACAGCAACTTCAATTAATCATTCAGTCGTTTTTGAGGATGAGTTACAAATTTTTAAAACAAAAAGAAAAATGCCACTTTCATAATCTTTTGAACTTTCTATTTCATACAATTTTACTGCAATACAATTTTATTGCGTATGGTATAGAAACGCTGTATTTTCATTATGCAATAATGTATGTCGTATGTTGCTCATTGTATCTGTATCTCAATGCCCTGGGAACTAGATCACTGAGATCCCTTCTCGAGGCTAAACAAAACATTTAATCTTAAGCCTTTCAATAGCCTTTTATCCTGCTCTACATTTACAAGGACGTTTTTCCTATATAGAAAAGACCTTATTCTTAAGATCCGCGGTGATTTTCTTCCTTGGTTTATTCCGACTCGGAAAGGCTTTGATTTAAAAGCTCTAGGTTTGCAATTCGCAGCTATATCAGCTGTTTATGTTAAGTGGTCAAGGGTTGCGTATTAAAAATCTGTTTTTAAGTTAACAAAATATTGGGTTTTTATTATGGTCAAATTGTTTCGTTGATTTTGCTAAAGATGAACTTTATACAAAACTTTATTTATATAAAATCCTTATTTGAGTTTAAATACTGACATATTGAAAGTGGTAAATGTATGATAATATAAAAATAATGAACTGAATAACCTCAACCATTTACAAGTCGTTACGTTGATGCGAACCACAGCAAATATTAGAAGTGAGAACGAAATATTAGCAGGTACATCACACATCACAGGATAATTACTACATTATAGGAAATCAATTTGTGTTATTGCACTAAAACTTGTAGTCTGTACTTATTACAGAATAACAAGTTATAAATAAAGTCAATAAAATAAAGTTAATACAGAAAAATAAAGAAACACATTTCCAACTTAATAAATACCCTTCTTCTTCTATATAACCCACCGATCGGTTACTGCTATTATTTGTATGCAAGTATTGTATAATGTATAAGTATTGCAGTGTATTGTATAATCACGTTTATTCACGTATCTTAGCTGTTGTGTCTGTGCTTTTATGTTTCCTTTTACATTTTGCAAACGATTGTCCGCTCCCGCTTCCGCTCAAGCCTTGCGTCTAATATAGATGAAGCGAATCTCCCTAAACCGCGGACGCGTGCATAACACGCGCATTGTATACGCTGATGGAAAAGTTTGGTAAAGGGTGTATGTACCGATTTTACTAGACATTTGTACTGCGCCTATTAGAAGAACAAAAGGCTCATTCATAGGGTGGAATAGGGGATTACATCCGTGATATCACCCCGGGTTAGATGTTTAGATGAGTCGCCGCTCTTTTGAGGCTCATGTTGGGGACTATATTATGTTTTTTCGCCGAAAATTGTACATGTAAAACTAATTTTAAAAATCTCTCGGAAAATCGGATTAGGCAGATTGGTATTTTTTAAGTCTAAATTTATTAACTTAGTAGTGTAGTTATAAAGAATAAAATTATTTTATATGTTATATTTTTATATGTATAAATAAATAAATAAAATTAAAAAAATATACATTCATTTCAAAAGATGTATTTAGCGCAATTTGCAAGAAGACTAGACTAGAACTTTTGTTAACTAGACAACCTTAGCGACAAGACCTTAGAGAGGAAGAGAGATTTTTTATAACGTTACTAGGACCAAGGAGACTTGATTCAGTAATTTGATTGTAAGATTCTACTTCACCCAGCAGTAAAGCCCAAAGTTTAGTTCCAATTTAGTTCTGAGAGTAACATAAAATCGAAACATCAAGATGTCATATTAAAATGCTGAATTCTCTCCCAAAAAAATAAATATCTAAATTCAAATTACATTTTCTCATTTTCTCATGTGCCAATTAAGTTGGTCCTGAATTCTCATGTGCAAATTAACTAGGTTAACTCAATTTACACATGAAAGAACAAGAGACATTTACACATTTATTTTTCATACGTCCATGTTTTGCTATGATCATGGCTATGGTGACGAAATAAAACTTCATTTTCCCTACGAAAACCACGTGTAAATCTAGCGACGCGTGTACGGTAAATCTGCGCTAGATAAAGGCTTTTCCACCATAACTCGGCAACTAAGCCCTAAAACACGCAGGAATTCTTCTTTACGGCGTCACAAGTGTCGCGACTTACCTTGCTTTACTATCTTGAGAGGGTTGAGATTGAGAGAGTAAATCATGCTTTTCGAAAAAGGGCGGAGGAAAATAAGTTCACCGAAAAAAAATATATTGAAAAAGAGAGAAATCGATTTTCAAGAAAGGGTATATTTTTTTTCTTTATTTGGTTTTAATATACTTTCTCATTGTAATGAAAACCTTTACTTACATGGCAGAGAGAAGTTAATTTATTGCAAAAAAGAAACATAAAGAACTTTATGGGAACAAACGTCCCAAGCCCTTCTTACAGTAGACACACTGTACACAATGGTAGGAGTATATAAGTAGTATGTATATATGCGTTCTAAATACTATATACTTTGCAAGTAAAATCCATAAACATTAATCTATACATATATGTAGCACGTATATGCGTTCTAATTATTATGTACTTTTGCGATTAATATGCATCAACATTACATAGTTACCCTTACTTATTTAAAATTGTCATATCTTTCAAAAGATGTCTCATCAAACAAAAGAGGAAGAATAGTCCGCCTGAACACAATTCCACCATGTATCGGAGCAACGAAAAATAAAATTAACAAAAGCGCTCATAATACATCCGGCGCTACCCCTTGTTGCAAACGGATACACATTATAGAGAGCTGAAATATGCGGCGTTACGGAAACGAATACAAATACGAAATAAAAATAAACGCACAAGAGAAATTCCGCCCGAGGAAATGAGAAAAATCATTCTCAACCCCAACCCGTGGGAGGGGTATCAACTGGAATATCGAGGTGATAACCTTTGGTTAGATTTGAAATTTTGGGTAAGAAACGCTTCGGGCTTTAGTCTAATTATGAGGTTAGGCGACACGTTGCAGGCTCTTTGCAGGAACCTTAGCCAGCACGAATCTAAGGAATCAAGAATGAATAATCAAATGTATTTATTCATTATAAGGTATACAATACAGTTAATTAATGTGTTATATAATACATTTCCATTAGTCAATGATAATCGGCTTTCAACGCCGTCAGGTTCTCAGGCTATGTTGGACCGGGAGAAAAAAGCTGTTGGAAAAAAACTCCCAGCACTCTTATAAAAATACGATATAAATAAGTGGACTAAAATAATTTCGACACTGAACTCACGGAAAAGCGATTGTTTGTGTCAATATCAGTCTAGTGGTAATCACAGAAAAATGGATAGGTTTTCGAAGACTCAGACAACTTAGGACTCTGGTCCAAGATTTAGGTCAGGACGAAACCTTGCAGGTTGTTTGCAGGAATCTGCAGTCTCGTGAGTCACAAAATCTTGATGTTAACTTTATTAAATTAGAAACAGTAGTAGTACGGTCGAAAAATATGGTATAGATTTTCGATTGAAAAGGTTGAACCAACAGAGACTGTAGACCCAACCTTCAACGACCGCGTAAACATGATTTTTCCTAGTAATTGAAATTCCTAAAGAGTACAAGAGGAAGTGCGTTATTTTCCTCGAACCATGTAAATGTCGTAAAAGTATATACACTCAACGTCAAGTACTTAAAATCTCGGCAAGTCAGCAAGACGAATGTCCTAATCTAAAAAACGCCGAAATCTCGAAGGAGTTAAACGATGTAACTACAAGCACGTACGTCGTTCTGAAAAATTGCACGGGGGACTATTTCCGGGGCCGATTCCCGTGCAGTGAGCCGTCTTTTTATTTCTATGTAAATTTACATAATGATATTTTTGTCGCGCAACTTGTGGTGAAATTTACGGCGGCAAATCTCGCGGGCCGGGAAGTGGTGGGGCGTTGGGAATATGGCGCCAGTAAATCACATCTGTTAGGCTTCAGCCTGGGGCTGTGTCGATAAAATCGCTGATAAAATCCCGCACGACATTATTTCGTGTAGCGACGCGTAGCGTACGTGTTGGTAATTGACCATTAAATGAGCATTTGTTTACTTTTAGATCGGCAATTGGCGACTCGAATTTAGATTTGTACCAAGCTTAATAAAAAAAACTATTTAAAGGCTGAATGCAAATATATGCATAAAATTATAAATATCCAAAGCCAATCACAGCCAAGTGAACGCTTCAATATGAAATACTGCAGTGGATAGTGTCCTTTATTAAGTTTAGTATTTTTTAACTTTTCATTGAATACAGCTTGCATTGCAATAACTGAAAAACGACGGCCTGAACCGCGCGAAAATGTCCACACAGCAAATTGAATACCCAATTTTATGTCCATCGACGCGAGGAATCACTCGGTCAGATGTCAAAACATTAAACGAGCCAGCATGCGCATGTGCCTGCATATGCGTGCATGTGCGCATGTGCGCCGCGTGCACCGAGCAGTGTCGTTCAAACCATCTGTGAGAACTTTTTTCACGCAGCCATGATTAAAAAGAGAGAATGCATGGGGTGCGTAAATACACCTCGGGACAAAATTATGTGCGTATATTTTTGTTTGCGCCGCATTGCCGGCACACTGAGCGCTTTTGCCTTTTTTGTCACGGTCTTTTCGGCCCTAAATTAGGTTGGAAAGCCAAAGAGAAACGTACACACTACGTTTAATTTAATGAGATGATTGAAAGGTGAAGTGCAGTCATTAGCGTACGCTTGTGTGTGGGCGGAGTAATTAATACAATTTAGTAGTGTTTTTAAGTTATTCATGAACAGGTCCGTAATGGTGAGAAGACTGCGTATAATAATTATGATTGGAATATACACGAATGTAAATAGATGATGACGAGAAGCAGAATAGCTTGGCTCAAAAAGAAGAAATGTCGTAAAACCGGATTTTTGCTACCGAATCCCTTTAGCACAGATCCTGTATAATCTTGATTAAATAGTTAGATTATCGAGTCTGTCAGGCGGACGATCGTCGAGGACATTGGCTAATCCCGCATTTGTAAGCAGGCATTAGAGGGATGAGGAAAACAAGTAATTTACTGCTTTTTTGTACACCCTAGAATAAATTAGGTTAGGAGGTATGTAGAATAATCAAAAACCGACGTCTTCAATAAAAGTCACAAGTTAAAAATTTACTTAATAAATATAAACCAAATGCGACAAAAATTATAAGACACTTCATGTTAATGATACATAATCTCACTTACCCATTCCCTACATCAATAACGAAAACGATATTTTGACTTAAGCATAATCTAGCGTATGTTGAAAAATGTTCCTCTATGTTTAACAACACTGCTAATAATTATTTAATCTACAGCTACTAAAGTCCAAACACCTGAGCTTAGAGTATAATAACTGTGTTAAGACACTAAAATGGCTGTACAACGCCAAATGAACAAAGCTCTAGTGCTAGTGCACGAAACGAGCATTAACATACCCGTTCGTAAGTGCTATTAATTCTGTTACTAACGTACTATTTCGTGTTTTTTCATGTAGTTTTTGATGTAATCTATACATATAATAAATCTACAACTGATTGCTGTCTGTTCATGGAAGATATTTAAGAGAAAGCCATTTTAGGGGTCTTTATTTAAAGAATAGAACCCAAAACACATATTTTTAGCATTTATGTCTGTTTGTCTGTGTCAGAATCGGCTGATCCGATTTGAATGCGGTTTTCACGGGTGTATTGTTGTAAGCTTCACTAAACATTTGGTGTTTGATTCATAAAGATCGATTCATAAATAAAAATGTAGTGGGACGGGGACGGGAAGCGGTACGAAGTGCGCCGGGTCAGGTAGTTATTAATAAGGTACTAATTTAAGCGTTGGAATTATTTGAATATTCTCCTTAGACGTTATATAAAAATTAAGCTGTATTCTTTCTTGTTTTTTTTCGCACAAGAAGAACAGCTAATACAGTAAGACTTGTCCTCCTGTCTTACCTAATAAAGTGAAGCATAGACAATAGATAGAATATGATGTACAGTGGAGAAGCAGCGACAAGATACGTGATGAAATATAAATATAACTTCTAGAAAAGAAGTAGACACTGTTGACATTTCCTTTCAATTAAAGAAAGGGTAATTGAAAATATCTTACAATTGAGGCCGTGGAACCGTCTACTGTTTTTTGTAAATCCCCGTTCATCCGACTAGCTTCGTGAAGTGGCAGCCCTACGCCATGTTAGTTCACGCTACGCTACGCAATACGAGTACGACACGCCGCGAAGTATTTGTCAAACAGAGTCGCGTGCGGGACAAACATGCGACTTAATGGAAATGCAAATGCATTTTCCGCTACTGGACAGAGCAAGCGGGCGCGGCTTTTACGACACGATATCCTGCGTTAGCTGAAGAAGCAGAGAGCGTAGGATGACCTCGCCACACTGCGCTGCGCTACACAATATACTCATATTCTGCATTATATGTTTTATAACATTCATGTATCGCGTCGGCGTAATCGTTTGCGCGCGCATAGCCCCGCAGCTTGTGTAGATCGTACGCGATCGCGCAAGTTAAGCAACGTCGGACGCGGTCAGTAACTGGATGGGTCTGATAGTAGCATTTTCATGTGCGTTTCCGTGATTCGAAGGGCACGTTAAGCAGTCGGT
>DWNJ01000661.1:0-14281 GCA_018250275.1 Udranomia eurus
CATATTCATTTACCTATAATCATCAAAATTTGTGAAATACGACAGTGGCAAGTGATAATTTAAGTTGATTATAGGTAAATGAATATGTCTATTGCTCTTAATACTTAGGTATGTAGTGTATACCCTCCACCAAGATCCTAACTCCAAATCTTCACATTTGCCTTAACTTCTAAACATTTACCTTCTTCTAACTGCTCCTAACGCAATTATATAATATTAACGCATTATACGTAACCATTTTCGTAACATCTTCTTCGGTTACGTGTTTCCCTGTTTCTGTCTGTCGGTACTGCATCTA
This sequence comes from Udranomia eurus, assembly GCA_018250275.1. Classification (NCBI taxonomy): domain Eukaryota; kingdom Metazoa; phylum Arthropoda; class Insecta; order Lepidoptera; family Hesperiidae; genus Udranomia; species Udranomia eurus. The sequence goes on from DWNJ01000661.1 coordinate 299, forward strand.
TGTCTGTCCCCTCTCCTGGCCTGTCAAAAAATTACTTAAAAGACTTGACAACAATAATTAGTTAATCTATTTATTCAAACTTTATGCACTGTACATAAAAATATAATGACAAAGGGGGGCTTCTATAAGCATTCTCTAACAGTCAAACCTATGGTAATATGAGAACAGTAGGAGACATGAGGACTTTAGGTTTACACATTGTATATGTAAATAATATGGATCTGTCCTAACATAATAATCCCAACATAATATTCTTATTTTCTAGCTCGTGGTCACACGGAAGTGCGGGTGGAGCTTCAGATGGAGCGCTGGGCGGCACGCGGGGGCTCCGTGCGACTCCGCTGCGCCCACGATGTGCCGCCGCACCTCCTCGACAAAGTCGTCTTTCTTCGCCACGGCACCAAGATCTTCCAATATATTAGAGATAGGAAACCGCCTTACAGAAACTTCACCACGCCCGGTGCTGTGCTCAATGTGAGTTCTTATATAGTACTATACCATGTCACACTTCGCTTGGATGGAAAGTAACTTACAAAATTAGGAATACCTTTAATTAAAGTTGCATTTTCCAATAGTTTTAGGTAAAATGGCGAAAAATAGATAACAACCATCTCTGAAACAGGTTTTATGTTGTGTCAAAATTTAAACTCAATCGGTGCAGTAGTTTTGAGGTTTTTAGGAATACACAAACCAACAAAACATTTTTATATAATTATAAGATGACCGCCTGAAAATCAGTGTTGTGTTAACTTATTAATTGACTAAAATTCAGTAATTTTATTAATTAATTTTATTAATTATAACCTATGTGTTGCCGAGATCTAATATCTATGTAACAAAAAAGTTTTATCAAAATCCGTCCATTAGTTTTTACGTGAAATCCGGACAACAGAGAGATAAACAAAAAATTGGCTTATGTTACTTGAAGACCCAGGGGTATGTATGGATATAGATTGAGATACTATACGAGCATGGTAAATCGTCCACCTAATGGAAAATGTAATAAATATCAGTAATCAACGCCGGCGAATTTGAAATTCTGTTTCTGGATTAAATTGGAACGTAAGCTAAACTAAAAAAAAACATTGCTAGATATATGTAATCCAAAATTAGCAGAAAACCACTATGCAGATTTTGTACGCGCGTTACATCTTTTTCGAGACACTCCATTTTCGCCCTTAAAAGAGAAATAGGAGCGCTTTCGTAGCCGACTTCAAGTTGAAATCCACTATTTGACGTTAGACAAAAAATTGAGATTTACGAGCTTAACCCATTTAACATTTTTAAAAAGCACGAATGACTTTTTTCTTGGTACAAATATTATACCAGCGTCATTCAAATATAGAGATCTTCAGGTTTAAAAATGCACGCCTTTAGGCCTTTTTTTAAACACGTCCACACTGTCTTGCGGTCAACTTACTTACGCACTGGTTGATCAACAAATCTGGCAGTTTGCGTCACTTGTACTTTTTACATAAAAACCAATTAATTCTTCGTAATATCGAAATATGATTGGTTTTGTGGATTGGATGTGTGGGTAAAGTCTTTGGACGGGCGTGCATTTTTAGACTAGACGATCTCTATAGAACTACAGACTTCTTTTTAACATTGCAAGTTTTTGAAATATTATTAAATAACAGACAATTAACACCAAAGTATCAATGTAGATGCTAAGATAATATTGCCCACAGGCATAATATGCTAATCTAGGACACAAGATTAAATACGGGGACAAGATTACTTAATCCCTAATACTAATAACACTACACCTCCATATATCTCTCTAATAATATATAAATAGACGCGGCAATGGAGCTGCAAGCGAAATTCAATGTTTATATTGTAATAAATAATTCGCCGCTCAAACCTTATCCTAAATATATTAACTATAAAAAAGATTTATTGGTGAAAAGTAGTTTCCATACATTCTAGGATAGAGAGAGTATACTGGAACTTTATCGTTTCCAACGCCGAGCCGAACGTGAGTAATCTGCAAAGTGCTATCAATATTAGAAGTGCTATGTATTTTATTCCGAATATCTTCAAAAAAGCTAGAAGCTACCGGAAGCTAAATTAATACTGACTGTACCGAGCTCCGGATTACACAATATCGAAGGTTTCGTGCAATTTTTATTAGTTGAGTAGTTTTCGTCCCACTCGGGAACGGTATTTTCTGTTAAATAAATTAGTTTCTTAAAAATGTGTCTCCCTGGAACGACATTGAATTGAAGCCCAGGTTTTTAATATTTTACAACCATTCTATAAAAACTTTTAAACTTAGGTACTGGCGCATGAAACGATGTTCGCAGTTAGTTTAGGCAGGTGTATTTCTAACTCAACTTCATTCTAAGTTTATTATTAATGCAGTTAGTCTTGTAGTTTATGAAGTTAGTCTTTATAAAACCTCTTCAGATTAAGTAACTTTGTGATTGTATTTTAACCGAACTGATTGAAGAACAACAGAATTTTTTTAAATGTTTACTGTGATTTGGTGTTTATATTTTAATCAAACTGTTTGTAGTATAACATCATATAATTTTAGAGATTATTACAGTTATACTCGTAGTCTATAACTGTACGCCCTACCAAAGTCTTTCGTCTTTTGTCTGGGTGGGTACCCATGCAATGTTTTATAAAGCAAAATGTTTTGTTATTACGAAGAATTAATTGGTTCTTACGTAAAAGTACAAATTATCCAAACAGCCAGATTTGTTGACCAACTAGAGTATAAGTAAGTTGACCGGGCAACAGTATGGGCGTATAGTACCTGTATGGTACTATACGCCCATACTGTTGCCCATTCATGCACTATCCGCCATATAAATTTCTGAACATGACAGATCGCCCGATTAGTTCGCCTGTACTAATGTCAAATGTACAGACGAGTCTGAGTTTTTTTAGAAATAGCCTACAGATACTATAAATGTAGCAATACAATAAATGTATGCTTTCACACATAAAAATAACTTAACTTAGTGGATGGGCGTGCATTTTTAAATTGAGAGATCTCTGTTTACTGTTGGCGTCAAAACATTTTCACTAAGCACAGCCATTTTCCGCCGAATCCTCATTAGGCCCGTCGGTCGGCTCAATCAAGTACCGAGTATGCAGATTCCACTTTACCTGCAAACTCGCGTCGATGTGTGTATGAACTAGAAATACACCTTAAAAGCGAGCTTGGACCGTCTAGAGTTAATTTTCCGGGTCAGTGTAGCTTGTAGGGTAACCAAACTGAAGTAGTAATCGCAATACATCCTGATTTATTTATAAAAGTTTTAACACTTTACTAATATTTTTGACTTAACTTAAACTTCGTTAATCATTAGAATAATATAGACTCTATGACCTATGATCATACATTTTACCACACGAGCGATTACGCTATAAATGACGACTGGTTAAGTAAATAAGTAATTGATATGGTAAATTGTTTCATTTTACTACGCGGAAAAAAATCTCACTTTTCACACATTTTTAACTTTCTGAAGTTACGTTTAAGAGTTCCATAAATATACGAAATAAATAAATAATCAAATCTATAGACCATATATAGTTCTAGTTTAACATTTTACTCTACTTTACTAGTTAGTAACTAAGCATAATTTAAACCTGGCATTCTTAAGCACTAACTTTAAAACAAAGAAGTACAGTCCATCCTAAATGTTAGCAACTCTAGTCGGTCTTAAAACTATAAGTCTTCCGAAACTTCAAGTAATGGTCACCTTATAAGAAAGTTTCCCTCCACGTCGTACGACGTTTAGTAGGTACCAAAGTACATAGGCCTTAATGAATTAAGCTCTACACTGTTTGCAACTTTACGGAATATCAACCTACAAAGTATTACAAACTACTTTTACTTCACAACTAGAACTAAAATATTACAACTTTAATGCTGATGAGATAAATTAGAAAACTGTAGGTGTTCGTTTATCTTGGTGGATATTTGTTTTTAATTTTAATTTTTTAGTACAATCTAGTATTACGGCAGCATTCTACTCGGATTTACATTAAATTACTCTGTATCTTACTCCCGCACTCATGATTTTGCGGACGGAAGCACTAAATGTATTGTATTGAGAAAGTGTATACTTCCAGAAAAAATATAATGAATAAAAATAATTTTATTTATTTATTTATACTTTATTGTCTACCAAAAAAAAGGGGAAACAATAGGCGGACTTAATGCCTAGTGGCCAAAATCAAACCAAATAATAATAAGTACTAATTTTATATTTACTTTCACATACATATTTATTATGAGATATCGCTTGAGATTGTACTCTTAAGCTCGCTTCAACTACATATTTTGACGGACGTAAGTGAGAATGAAGCATATCTTTTCGAATCATATAGACGCTGCATTCACCACCGTGATAATTATCTTTCTCTTACGCTTCCCCTGCAGTGTTAACATGGTACGAAAAAAATACGGATGCGATTAATAAAACGGACCACGTTTCCGGACAGTGGCCGTAAACTGTATCGAGTTTGCAAAACAAAGGAAAACACAGTGCTTTGCAAAAGCGCACTTAAATTAATTCGGCGTGCCTTACGTTCCATTGCATGCACATGACTCATTCACGCGAGGAGGGCGTAACAGGTCGACCTCACTTCCAGGTCAGTCCAGGTCTGAGAGCACTGCAAATGTATACTAAGTAGATATGTCGTAACGCCTGCGGCGGTTTTGTTTTCCGAGCCACGTTATTAATTTTAAAGTGTTATTACCCTAGTAACTGTAGAAAATTATCTTGGTACAGTGTACAGTGATACTTTGCAGTCCTTCTCCACTTTAACTTCAAAATATTCATTATATAATTATCTGCTTAGAGCTTTTTAAAGAATAAGAAGAAGAAGATTATATTACTTTTGAGTTACTCTGCCCCAACGGTAGTGGCCATAATACTTAGTTTTATATGCAATTGTACTTTTTAAGAAGCCAGAACAGGATAATAAAACGGGACTTAAGAGAAATTTTGTACCTAAAATAAAGGAAATTCATTTATTTGTAAAATACTATTTGAACAATAACTATTACCAACCAAACTACCAATTGTAGTAATAGTTATTGAATTAATTAAATTGACCAACAATATTAAAAAATATACATATCATCAGGAAAAATAATGTTCTTATACTTTCTTATTAAATATCAACAAAGCATTATTTCACCCGTGTTTCATATCTAATATATATTAAAATAAAAGTACGAGTGTCTAATATTGAGAGATACACTTCGATACTCCAGGTAGACGTCTATATGCTAGTGAAGCTTATTCCGGTATCTACAATTAAAATATCTACAGGAGAAACAAAAAGTATACCTACATCAGTGACCTCTCAAGTTATACATAATTATTATGGGACCTACAGAAACGTTTGAATTAAAACGCACGGCTTCGTATCTTTGCAGGTATGCAACCATAATATCTAGCTATCTAAATAAAATAACATTATAATAGGATATACTTATGAACTATTTTATTTTTTATACTATAAACTTGGCGTAGTTTAGGTTAAGCTTGATCTTAAATTATGTGCATTATGCCTATACTGTGAAATTACTATGAATTTCTTATAGCCCTATGTCGTGTGGGTTAACTCATTAGAGTGACATAAATCATACCTCGTTAACGCGTGAACCCCGCCTACAATTTATTCAGCATGTACTAAACACGGCAATAGTACTCCTTAAATGCGACTTTAAATAAGTATTTGAATGACCGGGAATTATTTAAACTGTGTATAAACATGTGGTGCTTTTTCGTTTGAAAATCGCGCAGTAGGTATTAAATCTCCAGTGACTTATTTGTTTTTAAAATCAACATCACACTTTGCAAAACGCACAATGAAGAATTTACTTACATTATATCTATATTTCTAATATATCGATGCTATGAAAATCCTTATTATTAATTGTATCTACTATGCTGTACTATTACTATAAATTCATTTAACTTTTATATAACTTCACAATAGATATATAGGTTATATAAAAATAATGGTTCTCCTCGCATTTCGCACCAATTGCTTTTGCTTGCGACATTTTCAACGAAGATCTTTCTCGCTGTCGTGTCGTCCTCTAAGAAGTTTGCATTAAGTGGCGTTTAAGCGCTCGAAGTGTTTACTGGAACGTTTGTATAACGAAGTTTCTATTTCAGATCGCGCTTGCTACAGAGAACTCCATAATCCTGCAAAACTTGGATTTCGCAGCGACTGGCACCTATTCGTGCGAGGTCTCCCTTGACACGCCCATCTACACTAAGGCGTCGAGTGAAAAACAGCTCACCGTTTTCCGTATGTTCGTTATTCTAATATTTTATGTACGTGTACAATACCCGTGGGTCGACGTTAAATTTACTGGCATATAGACAGAAACTTGGCGGAGGCAAGATTGTTTTGAAAAATCCTTTTATAAGTACATTTTGTGATAGATATTTTTGTTTATGGACGTACCCACATTCGCGAAAGAATAACACACAATTTTGGCAACGTGGAATGTGCGAATTATTTATCGATGTTTCCGCTAGCAATAAGAGTAACATTATGTTCTCACCACAATTCGAAGATGTAAATGCATTTCTAATTAATAGGCTATGTCAAACAAACATACCGACGTGCGAGTATATTATTTATGCATTACCATAAATTATAATTCCTTCCGGCGCATTAACTATTCACCAGCGTGGCCGTCAACGTAATTAGGGCGATCGCTCTGTCACTGTCCTAATGCACTTGCGTGGATCCAGGCTTAAGTAATTGTATATTTCAGGTTGATAATGGCGAAATATTCTCGTAAACTTGCCACAAACACATGAATTAAATATTTAGATTCCAAATTCGGCCAGGCTAACTCGTTTGAGGCAAAAAGATAAAAAAAAAATTTCACATCTGCGGGAAATTGCAGCGTTTTTATCTTTTTATAGATAATTATATTCATATGCGCCGAAAAATGTAGGATGTGAGAGCAGTGTATGCCGGGCTTGAAACCTGAAATGCACTTACGTTTTAAATTAGAAAACAGGTTTATTTACTTTATTACCTATAACTGTTTACAGTTCAATAACTTTACCCCCGGAGGATACTCGGTTTGACCATATACTTACGTCTGAAGCTTTTCTTATTTCCACTTCGTTCTCCCTGGCGCCTTATCTAAGATGACGAGATCCAGTCAAAACCTTTTCCTGTTCTCCAGAGATCGACATTAACATTATTATATATTTATATTATTACCTACATCACAAGACAGGTTAACAATCCATTAAATCTCACAAAATTTTGTCAACCCGTATGGCGCAATGGCCACCATGCCAGACTGCCGTTAGACAGGTCTTGGGTTCGATTCCCAGCAAGGCAGAAATTTGGATGAAGAGTTAAATTTTTTTGTTCTCGGTCTGGGTGTTTGTGCTGTTGTCTTTGTATGTAAGCGTTAAATCGGTTATCATGGCGCGAATCGCGTTACTAAAATACGATATCGTCGTTTTGATGTGACATTAAACTTATAACAAAACTAAAGAGATGTGTGATTTAAGGTTAAAACAAAAATATCAATTTTAGGTGTAATAGCGGTTCGCAAACAACAGCGGTGTAAAACGAGCTCCTTCAAGGAGAAAACGTTGCAATTGTTTATTTGTTAGCTCCAACCATTTATCAAGCCCGGGTCGAGTAACAAATATTGTGGGCTCCTTTTTATTGAGAGTGAGGAATTCTTCTCAATAAAAAGTCGAACGAATTCGCCGTAAAACTTACCGGTCTTGCACATAAACCAACGAAACTACCTGTAATCTTATTTTTTACGAAATGTAAGTAGCATTTGCAGCCATGCTGTTTCAATTTAGCAGACTGATTGGATAGCCACTATTGGCAGCGTAAAACTGTAACAGAGCCAACGTAGACACCTATTCTTGCCTTATAACAGCAGTTTTCTTGCCGCTGTGTTCTGGTTTCGAAGGGTATGGTAAGGGAGACATACTTATTCGATGAAGGGTAGCAACGCACTATAGTTGATCTAACAAGGAACTTCGATCCTATCTTAGGTTAATTACATGTGGTCATTAGGTGGACTACGAGCTCGCTTGCTTCCTCAGATTGAACCCTGCTCAAAGACCATCAATAGTAGTGGTGGTTACAAGTTCTACTTAAACCGAGAACGCAATGGTTATATTGATAATTTTTGTGCTTGAGTTGGAAAGCGATTAAGGGGAAATTATATTCAAAACATTTAGTCCTCAGGAGTAGAAACACATCCCTAGACGACTTAAAATATACTTCAGTTCAGCTTAACATTATGTGTATGTCACATAAGAATAATAAATACCGGTGGAAAGTGTTCCGTCAAATTTAAAACAACTATGACGATAGTAGCATTTACATTCAAATCGGCATCACATTTTTAACAATGTGAATAATTTCTCGCTATCTTGACGCTGAATCTATGAGCCTTTTAGCACGTCTTAACTAACATGTAAGCCGAAACGAACCAAAAACGAAAACATCTATAACTATTTTTAACGCTAATGTATTATAGTATTCAAACCAATCCAGATAAACATCTAAAACAGGCAGTCAGTTAACACATCAGTAATCACACCTTTATACTTATTTAAGATGAATTTCAAAATTAAAATACTTATAATTAGAGGCAGTGCAGAGAACCAGCAAGCCAGTTTTCTTTAGAATTAATGTCAAGCATATTCCATAATACGCTAACTAGGAATGTTACGTCGTAACGTGAAATAATACGGTATTTCCATAATTTTGCATGCGACACAGCGAACTCATAATAGATGTCATGTAAGATTCCTATTCAGCAGGAAGTTGATTACGTGCAAAGCCTGCGAGAACTTTTTGAAATGCAAGAGAAGCGCCCTCACTAAAATCCACAACCTTTCAAAGTTTATGTATCCCATAAAAATGTCACTGTTACAACTTCACTTAATAAATAAATCTTGGCAGCGCAACTGAAACCACAGCGGAGAATAATATAACATGTAAAATTTAATAAAGAAGTTGTAATTAGATTAACAATAAATTCTATAGCGAATTCTTTAGGGCGCGAAGTTGGTCTTCCGCGTGACCTTACATCTTAATAAAATCATTAATCACCAACCGCGACGTAGCCGAAGGAGCAGCGGGGTTTGAAAAGAAAATTCTTCAAGACAAATATCAGAGCTCAGGAGCCATTAGAGGTAAGAACGGAATGCTTAGTAAGGCGGCACATCGTGCCTCCTTGCTTCTAAAATACGAAGAGACCTTAAATAACAAGTAAACCCTGTCTTATAATGAAGGCTATTTTTGGTTATGTAGAATGTATATTTTTATAATATTACATGACCTAAATTTAGAATTCTAGAAAGTTATAGCCGATGTTAAGGTTGCCTTTTAATTGACTCTATCACAAATTAAAAAAAATATACCTTTGTGTGTATATTTTTTGGTTGTGTATTTTGGACATGAAAACTAGACCTATATAGATATTTTTTATCAAACTAAATAAACAACGTTTTATATCATTCTCATTTTTTTTTAATCTTCATCAAACGAAATTTAAATAAAACAAAAAAATCTCTCTATTAATGGAGTGGTTGTTTCGTTATGACACAGGCTTTGAACACTTCTGCCTCAGAGTTAACTATTCATATTTCTATTGCTTCACCTAATTATTTCTCGCTCCCTCTCAAGTTTTATTTAGTTATATATCTTGTCAAGTTATTACACATGGACGGAGGACTATCTTAGTAGTGAAATGAATAGACCTCATTATACATTCACGTAACATACGACTTATGTAAGTTCTCATACATTTCTGTGATTAATAAAGCTACATTTTTGTCTGAATATTTGTAACTATTAATAATTCAGTTATATTGTTTTTTGGAATTATGAGTAAAATTTTCTTTAAATATATATACCTACGCTACAACAATATAGGTATAGATTAAGGAGCCTATGTATTTATTTTTCAGTAAAATATTGTTTATAATGTTTTTGAGTGTATCAAAGAACAGTAGTTAGATTATAAAAATATATACTTTATAATTTGCCTACTATTAGTCATTGCGAAGACAAAGAATTGATTACAAGCATGTTTATCTTAAAAACCTGAGGGTATTTCCATCATTAAGATTTACCATGAATCCATTTAATCCATTTGATATTATTTGTTATGTAGTAATTAAAAACCCACTGATAATATTGAGTAACAAATACGTAGGGAAATGTTTCTTTGACATTTTAAATGTTAATCCATAGCTTAATTGTTAATAACACACTCGATAATTACGCGCGAAACCTAATCATTTTATTTGTTTAATTAAACACTTGCAATCAGGACGTCATCACGTGATATTGATTATGTCGGATTGGATATTTTATACAACAGGTTCGAACACTCACAAGCGATAATTAAAGCATACCAAATTACAATCAGGTTGTTGAAATAATGGGTGTGGAGGAATCTACGACAATTTGTGATTTAGGTTCTGCCATTCTGCACCAGATTCGAGTCAAACATAGTATACCGATGACGTCACGGCGCGGTCGACTTGAGACTTCCCAAAACAGACGGACAGCCAAACTGAACCAAATTATAAATGTTCTACAGGATCATAAAAAGAATATTTAACTTATATCAAAAAAAAAGTTCTTCTCAAAAAACAGCACTAGAATTATAAAAGATTGGGATTGATATCCATATATATAGATATTGATATTTTAATTTGATTTTTGTTTAGCTTCTTTTACGCAACCCACAGTAGAGTTTTGATAGTGTACTAGCAATTTACAATAATCGTACCATTAATCGTAAGATTTATCGTACCATTTTGACACTCTGTTCGACTTCCCTCAAATTTACACGGAGACTAGGAAAAAAACTAAACGGAACTTTCTGCCTGTTGATAAAATATACAGATCAGACAGACAGTCTTTCCCTGAAATATATGCTGTATTTGCCCCTCTAATATATGCTGAATCGTAACCCCATTATAAGAACATGGTTGCATTATGCAGAGCGAATGAGGAAATTTTACATTTTACAATACACGTGATCCATAGCAGGGACGAATATTACCTACGCTACGACGTTCCGTACGGGACCAATCGTTGATACTAGTTTTTTAGATGAACTCCTTAAATAAATGTCAATTATGTATTCCAAACTTTTTATTATTATTTACAAGATGATTACGCTAATCTCTTTTAATCGTCTCAATAAAAAGCTTTGCCAGATTATTCTGCTTCTCAAATCCTCTGATAACGATAAAAGTAAAAAAAAACATATAAATACGGATGTAACCGGCCTATCAAATAAACAATACAAAGTAGGCACGCAATTAACAATGGCGAGGATCATTATATTTTGTCTTCTTGTATCGATTATTGCTTGGTCCCACGCTGAGGTCGACGTCGGACTCGTGGGATGGCACCAAAAGGTCGGAATTGTAGAAGCCCAAAAAATTAAACACTCCGAAGATGTAACCAGAATCGTGGGAGGTGCCGTGGCGCCATTGAACGCTCATCCCTACTTGGCTGGTCTGGTCATAGACGTTTTCGGATTGATGTCCCCTTCAGCCTGCGGCGGATCTCTGCTGTCACAAACCCGCGTGCTAACTGCGGCTCATTGTTGGAACGACGGGCGTTTCCAAGCATGGCGTTTCACGGTCGTGCTTGGCTCGCCATTTTTGTTTCACGGGGGCTTGAGAATCCCTACTACAACTATTGCAATACATCCAGCATATGACGCACGGACTCTCGCCAACGATATCGCCATGGTCAAGTTACCAGGCGTTGTACCTTTATCCACCGCAATCCGACCAATATCGCTGCCCTCCGGAGCTCTTCTGAACTTCGATTTAACTGGCCAGTGGGCAAGAGCTTCAGGATATGGAAGATACTCCGATTTTACTACACCTACTACAAATACGATGGTAAGACATATTATTCTACAAGTAATAACACTAGACCAATGTAGAAGGATGTACGGTGACATCGTTTTGGATTCTAATATTTGCACAAATGGATTTGGAGGCGTTGGTATCTGTCAAGGAGATTCAGGCGGTCCCCTTATGGTTAGAAGCCAGGGAGAAGATGTTGTTATTGGTGTCAGCTCGTTTGTAGCACGCGATGGCTGCGAATTGGGATTCCCTTCGGCTTTCGCCCGAGTATCAAGCTTCATTGGATGGATACGGATGCATATGTAACACTGAAGCAAAACTTTTAATTAAAATTACCACGTCTGCAAAAGTATATTTTTAGTATAATAAATTCAGCGTGTAAGTAATACTGAATGTTATACAAGAACAAGAATAAATAGATCTTAAGTTATGACTGATGCCTGATCAAGATCTATTTTTAAAATTTTACTACACTCGATTTTTGTGTTAACAGTAGTGAATCTACAACCGAAAATATTGTTTTCGTTCTTAATTTCATTTGATAACAGTTTATCTCGTCTAAAATTATGTCGGTAAAGATCGTGCCTACGTTGTATTGTTGAACTAGAAAATAAAGTTTTACGTTTTATATATAGTTTGTTTTTCTATTAATATAAAAACACGATGATTAAACACAAATTTAAGTCATATATAAATTTAACTTTTATATAATAAGCAAAAAGGAAAGCGTTTAAATCCAACGACAATAGTATCTTTTACAAACAGCGAGCAATCTCGCAAAGCAAGATTAATCACCAGTAGACGGATGAGAAATAAATTCAAAATATTATAGCATCGCCTCATTTTTCACTACAAACTCAGAAAAAAAAATCTGAAGATTTTTCTGGTATTTTATACACCTTTAACTATAGTATGACATCGTTTGATACAAACAGTGATAGTTAAGTTAAATTAATTTTGCCGTCCCACACATCGCCCTCTCCCACGAATCTCAATAAATTATGGGTATGTATGGGTATTATAAATTAATTAGAAACGTGTAAATAAAATAAGATACTATGAATCGGTGTAGAAGAAACAATGAAATTCAAATCTAAATGCATTGTAGATCCGCAAAAGCATCACCCGCGAATCGACTTCCCGAGACGCTACTTCAGCTTTGGGGAAACTCTCCGAGTCAACTGCACCTCAGCCCCTGCCCTCCCAGCCCCACACATCACCTGGTTTATCAATGGAGTTAAGGTAACCCTGTCTACATACTTACATTTGAAACACAGTGAACATCACTAGGAGGTTGCGTATGGTTCGACTGCCCTAACGCTATTATGCGTGGCGCCACTGTCGCCAGAACTCCCAATTTTACAGAAAAAAAAATGTCATATCCGTCTTGGGAGAAAATGTTAGCATATCAAGTTGATCATTGATCTCCAGATTTTCGGTATAACCAAAAAAGAACAAGGAAAGAAAGGAAAATGCTTAAATATCCTTCCAACTTCAAAAATTTGCATCATCCATATACATGACCTCTATACGTATAATAAATGTTTGTGATTACAGATGGACGAACTAGCAGCTCACTCGCACAAGTATCGTGTGCCGATGGGCGACAAAAGCGGCAGAAGGTTGCAGCGTGTCTACGAGCATGACGCCAGCCTTACGTCACCGCCCCCTGTGCTAGCGTTAACTCATATGTCGCACGTAGCCACCAGACTGCCCGGGTGCAATCTCAAAGAAACCCACGTAAGCCAAATGACCTCAACTCCATCATTATGCAAAGTATATGATTGCCCATTACATTTATTACAAAATTCCACCCGACTTGATTTGGTCGTGAAATTAACTAGGTTAAAAGTAGAACCAGTCATCGGTGGTGCAATACTGTAATGTAAATAATTGAATCAATACAAAACTGTAGTGACATTTTTTTAGGATTATGCCAGCGCTAGTAAAAAAATTAAAGTGTATAAGCGAACATTGACTACTCATTCTTCTTCTTTCATAATACAATAATATCTTTGGAACCATAAATTCTATTTATCCTACAACTGTGTGGAAGTGTAAGAAATCCGATGTTATTAACCTAACAATGCGT
>DWNJ01000662.1:0-14277 GCA_018250275.1 Udranomia eurus
TTGTTAACAACTTTCAATAACAAGGGAGATCCAATACATAGAAGCTTTGATAAGTATCAAGTTATAAATCAAGGTAATTACACAAGATGAAGATGTCGTTACCGTAAACAAGTGATGGTACCTTTAAATTGTTATTGCGTTATAATTAACGCCGCCATTAAAACGTAGATTATGTTAAGAAATAACGTTAATGCTCGCCATAATATCATGGATTACCTCGAGAAGGTGTAAGAGTTGAAATAAGAAAATTACTTTTCTTTGTTACAAAAGACTTGCTTTAAAATTTATTTTCTATAATGTAAAATGTACTGGTGTTGTTACATTTTATTTCCCAAATATTCCGATTCATGTAAACACTTTTGCTACTATTGTTGCTTCTGGTAAACTCGATTATCCAACAAGCGGAATTTCAGATAGTATTATCAATAGAAGTATATTTTATCGCAACTATGATTTCAAGCCGAATGTCGGGCTTAAATTTTATGGTATCACTTTTCATATGAAACCTACAACAAGCGTATTGTGTATTCGCGGAGTCATTTCTTCGGAATACATTTATTCACGTAAGCCGTTATTTGATATTGGTTTTCGTAGAAAATCCTTTAATATTTATATACTGTTTCTTTCTAAATATTGATCCCCTGACTTATGTTTAACGATAATGTGATCTCCTAACGATTGGATGTCTCGTTTGATTTGATTAGTGTTGTTTCCACTTCGACGGAACGAAGATGGTTGTAAACTAAACATGAACCACATAAGAAGAAACCGTCGTTTTACAGTAGAAATTAAAATTCCCTACTGCAAAGAAGAATTATGTAAACATTAAATAGAGATTTTTTTTTGTCACACGAATGAACAATAAGGGATCTGCGGCAAGGAAGTAAAAACGCTTTTAAAATGAATTAATAAATCACCCGAGTGAACAAAATACCGCGTGTTTCAAAATAGCAAATTTCACAAGGTCATGTAGGTATATTATTTCACCGAGGCCACCAGCGTTGACCTGAAAATGGTGCAAGTGCATTGGCCAAATTAAAAATAAACTAAAACGTTACCAAGCCGCTCGCACAATGTCAGACAATCGTATAAAAAGTTCGCTATCAAGACATGTCTAAAATTCGTGTTATAAAGGCATTAGTGCGGGCACCGACAGCGTATTTTCAAATTGGGGCTCATGCCCGTAACCCCATCATTTGAATTGGTATCCAACGGGCTCACAGTAAGTAATAAGTAAAAAAATGCTACTAAAAGTTCGAATAGGGCATGCGGTGTGAGGGGCCAGTACATGTGCATTGCGATTTTTATGAGTAAGAAGTAACAAAGAACAAAAGCTATCACTAAACATATAATAAACAGCGTGTTTACTTTATTTTCAGACACTGTCGCCCATTGTGCGACTAGAAACAGAACTACAGCTGAAGCGAAGCAGAAGCAGTAGTTACTACGGAGAGCCACAAATAGTTTTAACATCTTGACTTCAAGGATCATAAACTCCGACAGTCAACAAAGCATAGACCAAAAAATTGGTCGAAGCAGCGCATGAAAGATACCACAAAAAAAATGGATAAAAAATATTTTAAAAATTTACAAACACCCATATAAATTGCACGTAAAATATACACGTTAATTAATTTTAATTACGTACGTTTTATTTTAGCGGCTATAGTCAATCTTTTGGACCTCACTATGATTAATTTCCCTCAGTGTATTTTCTACATTCTCAACTAACTCGGTTACCGAGAGCTAACTCGGTTAGGCAGATCTTAAGTTTAAATACGGGCTTTGATAGATTGATGGAAGCTTAGAATTTTTTGTTCACTTTATAATGCGGAACCCCAAAAACTAAAGTTCACGCTTCGAATGACGTTTGAATCAGATAAAGTTAATCGCACAATCTTGATACTATCAACAGGTTTTATGGAATAACTAGTTTGTGTGCGAGACTCCGTTTATCTTTTGAAAGATATAACTTTTGATTGACTTAATAATAATGCGGGTATTTTGTTTTTATTATCCGGATTATTCAATAGTATAGTGCAATAAATTATTATCCAGTAGATTATATAAATTATTTAACATTATGTTAAATAAATTTAATATAAATAATTTTAACAACTACTCGATAATATTAATAAAAATTGAATAATCTCACTACTACATTCTTTCAAAATTACAAAATTAATAATTACATAATAAGAAATAAAATGAAAATTTAATACCAAACTAGTTTATTACTGACTTCGGCCATATATCAAGTGATTCTCCTTTGTCAATCATCGGACACTATGATATTGCTAACTTATGGGGAACAGTGACAGCTCATTCTAAACATCATAAACAATTGCAACGTCACGCTACCAGCAGCAATAGTACGGGAGATGCTATGCTATATGCATAGCGTATAGCATGCGAGAGGTTACTCCAAAGTGTGATTACCTGGTACTATATTTAGTAGAATGTTTCTATCCCGAAAACGTTTTTTTTTAATTGTTTGGTTTTTGCAAATAAGTCAAACATTAATTATTTACAACATTATTGCCGAATTAAGTGTTATAAACAAGATATCCAATCAAATAAAATGTTGATCAAACTCAACTTAATAGCAAATTTGCGACGTCGACACAGTTGCTAACAATTTAATAAATTGAGAATTTCCAATTGACAGCGATAGTCCGGCACGAAAATAAGATAAAAGCCGTTCCAACGTCGAAATGAAAACAATCGCGGCCTCGTTCCGAACTCGAACAATATTAATTAAAAATAAAACCTCCCTCCATCACCTCGGGCCCTGGTAATTAAAACAGAAATAACTGTAACGAAATTCAAGTTTCAATTACAATTAAAGCCGAGAGATGGGATTTAAATATGCTTTTCAGCATATTTTAGTTTCTACAGCTTTCGCGAGGTTAAACTTCTTTTTGTGGGCTGGCTTTTAAATTACTAATTGGCTTTTCCACTTTATAAGTGAGCAAACAAAAACAGCGGCGGTTATTCTACCAAAAATAAAAATAAATTCTAAATTCTCAGTGAAACCTCGAAAATATGCACTCGAACACTATTTCTTAATGACAGCTAAAAAACGCCCGCAGCTTTGAATAGCCTCTTAGGGACGTAGGCGACTGTGATTTGATTTTATAAAGAAATCACATTGAGAGTATTAAAATTTTTCGAGCAAATAGAATTGCAAGCGAAATATTTTTAATATACACCGCCGTACACGGCTTTGAATGGCACTCTTATCCAAGAGGGGAAGTTCCAATAAAAAGCCGAACGTAATAAATGCGACCATAGACTGTATAGAACGAAACGACGGCACTGGCTCGTATTTTTAAATAAACCCCAGTTCTGTGCTTAATAAAGTGCCATTAAGGAGTTTAGCTCTTCAAAGAAGTTCTACAAAGGAGGCGAACAATATTTGAAGTAATAGCTCTTTCTTTGCCGTTTTAATGCAGAATGCAAGATGGTTCTGCAGATTAATTCGCTTAAAATTCGAAAAGAATATTAGTGTAGTGTATTGTTTGTTTTTTCCCCAAAGTTAATAGAACCCTCGTGGGACATATTATATTCAAAACTTTAAAGTTATTAAGCTGAATTCAATAGTAACTTTATTTTTATTGGGGTATTTGTGTCAGCCCCTACTTTTTACAATCTTGATATATGAACAACATTAATTAACATATATTATCTCATTACACAATAAGAGCCTCAAAATTGTACCTAGCACTAAAATCTATATAACAATGTTTATCCAAGCTATACCATAATTTTTTAGAGCAGTAACACATAATGGTATTAAGGCATCTAAGAATGACATTTAAATAATATAATGCTTGCAGGTATTTAAACTACTTATTACCTGTGTAGTAAAGCAATAACGTTTCATCTTTCATACCGAGTAAAATAGCACTCTATTCAGCAGACCGGTTTTCAAAGGATTCATTCATTCCATTGAGTTAGCGAAGGTAAGGAGCGAAATTCCCAGAATGCAACTTTATCTTAGTGAGGTATTTGTAAATGCAATGTGGTGTGGTGAGCCTGCATAACTCGGGTACAGAAATATTGGAAAGGAAATATTAATAACACTGAAATATCGACTACACATTTTAGCTTGCCAGTCCAAAAGAAATGACTTAGGATAGAACGTATTATAAACAAGATTATTTCCCCCCTAATATCTTTATTTCATTTCCCATATTATGAAAGATATGATGGATTGAGCTAATACTCCAGGTATGTAAAAAATACAACCTTGTGTTGTATTTTTGCAAATGTATGAAATGAATAATAAAAACAAGCATATCTTGAAAAAATAAGAGTAAAAAAGAAAGCAATGAACGTCTCCTTTAAAGCTCGTAAGCGAGCTCAAAGCTCTGCGAATGTTTTTCTAAGTTAAGCAGAAACATTTTTCAATTCAAATGTTATTGAAAGTTAAAGTAAGTATAAATATTATATTTATTCACAGATATTACAACGTATCAAAAGTAGGTACTGTGGGTATTTTTTCTTAAGGGGATGTACCTAATAATATACATATATATTTATTTGGTAAGTGTATATCGTTATTAGTGATATAAGAGTTATCGTAAGAGTATATCGAGATTTAACCAACGATTTTAAAATTGTATACACTAATATTATAAATAGGTAAATTTCGGTTCTATATTTGTACGTAGATAGTAGATACACGCGAAACTACTGGCTCTATTGATTTACTCCTCCATGAACAGCAACTTTCGTAAAGCCTGAAATAATTTCATCTGTTAAAGATAAGATAAATATTTAGAATAACAATTGTATTAGTAGTAGGATAAATTGTAACGATTGCAAAACAAAACTCGTGTTGTGGCTTTATCAATAGCGTGAGATTTTAACACCTGATCAACAGCTAGTGTGTAAAAAAAATAATAAGTAGGTACATTCATAAAAGCAATCCTGTCTGGTCGAGACAAGGCGGCGGCGTGCGGAAAAATAGTCCTGTAATAAAACGATAGCACCGGCTTTGTTACCAATAAAAAGTGTAATATGTATCGCGTTCAGTATTCTCGCAAAGCACACACGTAGGTATAATAACAGTGGGGCAACTCGTCTCGAATGAATACACACGATTAGGCTCCAGTGTAGAATGTAGATATCGTACGAATATCAATATTGTAGACTCGATTTCATGAAATACGTCTTTTAAATTTGACAATGTTGATACAGTATACTAATAAACATTAACACGGGAAATTCCAAAATTAAATAGGGAAAATGAGCAGCTCACAGTAATGTTACCCATTTTATTTAACTATTTAATATAATGCTTTCTAGTTATTTACTTTATTTACTAACTCATTTTGACACAATATTTGAAACTGACAAAATAAACTAACATAAAAATTTATTCTTAATAATCCTAATACAACTCACAAAACATTTGATAGTAAAATCGAAATCATCATTGGACATGAACTTGTATTAATAATATATTAATTTAAATTATTATTATTATGCTCCCCTCTTCCAAATTTCTGTTCCCGCAGGGTCCATGAATGTAAAAAACTATATTTATACCATCTGTATCTCATGGATTGCAATAAAGAATATGAATATGTTTACGTATCAGTGTTTATAGTAAATTTTTAACGTATCACTATACGAATAGTTAGTAAAAAAAATAAACTACAACCACAAGCATTCCGTCTGAATCCTGTGACTCGTCTCAGACGAATACAGAATACGAGACGGCAGCCTCAAGTACTCTAAATAGAGTTTATTACATAAACAATTCAAGTTTACGAATTTTTATGATTGGCATATTTATGTAACGTTTGAATGTTTAAGAAATGATCTGAGAAATGTTTGAATGAGAAAATTCGAGTCTAAATATAAGATCTTTTTTTTCATGATTAATTTTGATACATATTGAAAAGTCAAATAGAAAATGTAACCGCGGGATTAAATCGTTTGGTCATTATGAAGTAATTTACGTTTTTGTGCATTACTAAAGGCTGGTAAAGTAGAAAAATAAGAAAAAAGTTATCTACAACCGTCAGAAAATATTAACATTCTAAATTATTAATTTGCTCAGAATCATAACTTTTCAAAACATAAATTCATTCACAAGAACTTGTCTTTCATTGGCTAAGCGTTAGTAGTTTAGTTTGAAACGAAACGTTTATAAATAAATATACTAAATTATTAATTAAATAACAAGTTTCAATATTCCCGTGTTGTTCAGAATTCAGATTTGGCCCCGGGGTTCGATGTTTGGGCGAAGATAAATAAACATAGTAATTTCAAAGTTGGGAGAGCATTCGTTTTTATAGTTGTTTGTTACGCGCATAAATCCTGATACTTTTCGACTACATTGAATTTACGAGCGCCGACGTCTTTCTGAGCTTTTGAATATAAATGAGCTTATCAATAAGTGACAGATTTTGTTTATAGAAGACAGCAGCCGAGGCTATCGATCGGGGCGATATGAGAACTAATAACAAGGGAGGTCGGTCAAAGGAAATGAATTATGTAATACATGACGTCGTATGATGCGAACACGTCACACATATAGCAATAAACCATATAAGACACGTACGGATTAGATACAGTTTAGATTTTATAAGAGCTGGAAACGAGGCTTTATTTGACTGCCCACATGGTATTTTGTGGCCACTGCCTACGAATATTCTTCTACTAGATAGACTAGATAGACTTCTACTAGAACTTCCAATAGATTAAAACAGGAAAATGTCTATAATATAAAATGTACACAATAAATTTCATGTAAGACCATATTTTATACATCGTATTACTACAAAATATGTAATAGATTATTTACAAAAATATTAGGTATATAATTGATTTATATATAATAAGGTAGGTACAGGAATGACGAAGTTCCAATCCAACCTATTCAATTAAATATTACAATCGTTGTAATATTGGCTGTTACGACATTCAAAGTACCTAAATGACACAGTCCTAAAGAAAATATAATGATGTTAAATTATTACATCTAACGTAAAAATCAAATCGAATCACCTTAAGAAAACTATCCACTTGTTTATGCACAAAATTCGACATTATTGAAGTATCACAAATCTAATGACTCATATCTGTGCTCCGAAGATATTATTTGTATTGAGATAACTGAGGCGAAGCTAAACCAACATAAATTATCGCCCTTCCGCGAAATCCATTAAACGGACCGATTTACATAAAGTACACAATATATCAAACAGCTCTGATATTAGCTTCGACATGTTTCACTATAGTATGTTATCGTAAATGGCGGGATTTGTATTGATCTCTCGTTCATTCGGTATAATGTTAGAGAGAGATGCAAAAGATTAGTCGTCATTTTAGATCGTACTCCTTGTTGGTTCATGTTAAATATGTGTTCGTTAGATAATAAACAGATTATCATTGATTATCATTGTCATTACATGCACGCCAAGTTTGCAACATACGTGAAGGGATTTTCTGTATAAATACTCACTCAAGTAAAATCTTCTACAATTTTAGATATTTTTTCTACTTCAGTTCTCGAGTTTTTAGTAGTTATTATCAACGCTTTCAAAACATTTTTTAAATAGATGGCTTAGCTAATTAATAATTAAACTCCAAAAGCAAGAAAGTTTATCTAATCGACAAGAAATCCTTGCGTTTATACTGGTTTATCTTTATTATCCATATATCTATAAAAACTTACTCCACATAAGAAGAAAGATTTCTCTATAACCGCACTCACGTAATCATGTCTAACGAAGTATCTAGAACAACTCAATTCAAATTCAAACTTTTAAAAAGTCCCGAACATAATCCCGAGCGGTCCCCGAAAAAGCAATCAAATTAAATTCCACGAGAAATAAAGCAATAAAAAAGGGACATCCGGGAGCTCACATTTAGATGTTAATGGTTCATAAAATGTATATATCTCGCTGACATATTGCGTGTCTGTGCGTGTTCTTTTTATTACAGACACACCAGAGAGCTTACAGCCTGTCTGATGTAAAGTGGCCACTGTCACCTGGATAATCTATAAGAAACTTAACATGCGGTGTAATTTTCACACCAATAATAAAACGCGAATAATGAAACTTTGGTGACATACCAATATTAATTGGAATTACAATTACAAATTAGGACAATGTACTATATATTTTTTAATTTTATTACCATCGGAGGTGGTGTTAAATCATCAAACAAATCTACTGCCATTAGCGAGTTTTGTTAAAGAATGAAAACGTGCACGGCAGAGACACAGAGTCACAATTACAATAAACAAGTTGTATAAATGCAATGCTAGTTAGCCGCGCGACGCTCGTATTGATACCGTCTCGCATAATACGGTCCCATTTATTTTTATTTCATTTTAATTACTGGGACGCAGAAGCTTTTCTTTCTTTCTTTCTTTCTTTAGAAATTCCCCTCAAACGTTCCCGCACGTGATGCGATTCTTTGTCCAGAGAGAAAAACGAAGATTCAAAAGATTTATTCGTTGTCTGGCCGAGCTCCGGCTTTGTTTGGATCGCTTAAAAAGCTTCTGTTATGACCGGTTATAAATATTAGTTGAGCGATTGTCCGGTAGGTAAAAAAAACTCCTACCCTGCGGATTCGATTCTTAGACAAATATTTCCGACCTTCACAATCTAGTGCTAATTATAAATTATTTATTAATCTCGTCGTAAAAGAAATCTCGTATAATGTATAATAAGTTTTACTTATTTATTCTATGCGTTCCTCGCAGTTTCCTCTAAGTTTAAGTAATAGGCGTTAATAATCTGTGTCCTAACACTTATGTCTTAAAATTATAACCTAAGCCTACCAGGATCACAGTAACGATTAACGTACTTATGATTATAATCAAAGGAAACAGCAAAAATGCACGCACAGCAGTTGCATAGTAATGGAATTTACGATGATAAATGCGAGAGCGGAATTATAGCATCGATTTGTTAAGTCATAATAGTTTCCGCAAAGTTAACGCGTTTAAACCGAGTTGATAATGAGAAGGCTATGATTAACAACGTAACTATAAATACTGCACGTGTCACGAATCAAGCACGGCACATTCGAATGCTGGCTCGATAAAAACTAACGAAGAAAACTAATATAACGTTTCATAGCAACAGTTACACAATTGAAGTGCTCAAAGTAACAACAAATAAGTGATAAAAATCACAAGTACTGTTTCCTAGTTTATAAAATGTGATCATCAAACATGACATTGCCGCTAACTACCACCTCTTATGCTGGGGTCCCAGTTCAAAATTACAGAAAAGACACATACGTAAACACACACGAGAATGCAAAAACGTAACCCTCTTTTTGAGTAGGCGAGTAAAAAAAATTCGTTCTCAAAAACACGGTAATTTCCGCTCGGAGCCATTTAATTTAGCTGAGCGCGAGAGAATAATCTGATTCATATCTGAAGCCCGTATTTTTCCTTTATTCGCTTTTCCACACTATCCGCGCGTAATTTGTCGAAAAACACGCAAATTCAGTACTTAACTGAATTTGCGTGTTTTTTGTTTTCCAATTCAATTCCAGGGTGAAAGTGTTTTACGGTGCGAGTGCGGTGTTTTATTTTGGTTGGCGTGTAATAAACATGTGCCGTTTATAACTGGCACACAATGCATTAGGCGCGCGGCGCGCTCGATGCGTGTCTACAATATGTAACATATATGCTGTTATATCAAAATAACACGTTTCCGTTGATATATTATTAAAATTGTATCGTTCAATGATAATAAAGCGGTTCACGTAGTAGTATTCAATACGTTAGACAAGTATATTTCTGTACTACGACTATATTTTCCGTAGATCTCAAACGCTTGAATCGATATTAATGTCATTTTTAGATTTAATAAAAGCTCTCAAAGTGGTGGTTTCTGAAGCTAGCCGTTCGAATAGCATATCAAATGAATGATCCTTTCAACCCAGAAGGAAAGATATTAGGTTTTTGTAACGTTTTTTAAATGTCTTATTTTAGTGTATCACGTTACAAAACATTAATAAAATTTACGTACATATAATGATGACATCGGCTAGTTGAGACATCATAAAATCTTCACAATCGTTACCGCATCAGTCTGACGCGCAGAAAAAAATATCGCGCGCTAAATTAAGTATATCGTCCCCTTTTTCTATATCATGAGAATCAACCCCCGTCACAGGGCGGTATCTGCGACCCCGGCGACAACGTGTTATTTATCCCCGTCCGAGCTCTCTTTACGAGCACAATATCGAAACTCGATTTTTATCCCGCCTCGGGGAGAGATAAAAGGAGCTTAGCCGCCTTTGTGTACACGTCTCGCTCCGACCGCGAATAAAACTATCAAATTAAACAGCATTACGACGCAACTTCCACACGAAAATACTCGGCCAAATTAGCTCCTTATAAGTCAGACCGTAATGTGAATATTCATGATCCGCAACTCATATAAATATTACCCGAGAGTGGCGGCCGCGTTAATGAAACAAGACGCTAACTCCCAGCTTCGCGAGGCTCTTAAATTATTCCGGCGGCGTCTCGCGCGTCTCTGTGCCGAGGCTATTATTTCAAATTATTTTTAATTGCGTAAAAGCAAGCGAAAAACACAAGAACAGCACTCCGAGTTAATTACCCCGGCAATAAAATATTCCGAAAGCTTTTTCGAGACGCGGCACCGCCTCTGCGCCTAACACAAATATTAAACCGTAACCTTTCCGCTTTAGCGATCCTCGAAAAGAAAATGGACCGTGAAAATCGTAACACAACAATGGTTCGTAATGAAATCTCTTTTTTACTGCCACGTCGGCCCTCAGCAATTTTAACCTCGTTTTCATTGAAATTCACATTTCATCCGAATAACAAAGGGTTGGGCTCTTCGCAAAATGTCAATTGTGAGGAGGGTACAGGGGCCGTGCTGCGATCCTGGTAGTGGCGGACACATGTACCGGCCGCGGAACGGGTACGGGGTACGGCGTACTACACGACTACATGTCACACACACATACACGAATGCGCTCGTACCTATACAATGCCGGCGGCGTCTCTGAATAATGCATGAGAGCCAACGAATGTTTTAAAAAGTTAACAAGGTTTTCCGAGCTTTTCTTTGTTCTGCTACTTACTTAGAAAAACAAATTGCCCCTACTCTACCGACAACACTACTAAAACACGATTCAACTGTGTGTACATGCATACTATTGTGAAGCTCGCATTATTATGAGGCATGGGCGAAATACAAATAGCAAAACAATTTGCTTGTGCTTGTTTGCATTTGCACGTGCATAACAGAGTGCTATTTAGCAGGATTAAAGCAGTACAGTAGGTAAATTGAGTGGGCGTGATAGTTTTACAGCGATAATCAGCTTAGCGCAGGAACAACAATTAAAGTGTAGTAGAAGTAAAGTTGGCTCTCCGCGCTCTGCTGTACCCACGCCGCGCTCCTCGGATATTGAGCCGATAACAGGATTACCGCGCCCGCCCGTCTTGTTATAGCGGGTAATTCGCACGCGAACTTCCTACACACCGACCTCCTGTACGATTCACTCCCCTGGTACTTCCAACTGATACGCGCTTCGAACGCGGGGCGAAAACCGGTTATTTTTTAACCGCATGCATCATATATTCGAACTAAGCACCCACCAGCGTGCTGCATGCACGTCATTTCCCCGTAAACACATCAAAAAGCTTTCGAGCAATAAATAGCCGGTTGCTTTTTATAATGCAATAAATTATTTAATGAATAATTACTCGAGCGTGCAATAAATTCGACTCCGCAATTAAACGTGACAAGCGAGTATCGGCGTCGGTAATATAAATTAAATCGATCGCCGTCACGGTCATGTAATTTTAGTCGATTGAGAATAATTATTAGGGTACATAATAATAGCAAATAAAGTTTGAACAGATGACGAAGTCGTGAAACGTTTACGACAGTATAAAATGGTAATGGATTAACTTGATCGCCATAGTCGCTTTAACGAGCGGCCGGGGCCAACTTCCTCAATAAAATAATAGTCTTTAAGCAACCTTCTCACCTTTAAACGCTGCCTTTAAAATGCGAACAAAATGATAGGTATATACACATACATTATTACATGCACAAACAAATACATTATGTAAAAAATGGAATTATAACAATATTACGATCTCTCATCTTTAACTCTACTTAATCTACTAATAAATATGTATTGTATTTTTGTTTTCAACATTATAACTTAAAATATGTTCTAACGAGCTCTGTGTATCTATATTGTAAGAATTTTAGTTTTGTTTAGTTTATTTATCGTTGTGTTTATACAATAATTATCCGTCTTATAAAGACACGAGCCCGGCTTCTAAAGCAAAAATAAATTTCTTTTAACATTTCACCATTAAATCCGCATTAATTTTAGTAAAAATACAGCGTCATTATAAAAATATCTGCCGTTAAAATAAAAGCAAATTCAAGAGAGCACAAATTATACGAAACTTATTTTGAAACGGCGTACTTAAAAGCAAGTCGAGTTAATTCTTGTATGCAAAACGGAACGAGCGAAATGGTTACGTCACACAAGTATATCATTACCTAAACATAAGCGTAACTTTAAAAAATGCTAACATGAGGTTCTTCATATTACGGGTATAGCGAGTGTTCCGAGTATCCCGTATTAATATTAAAGCATACGATAGCATTTGAATAGGAAACAAATCCACATCCATCCACAAAGAATAGATTATGTTTACTACGGAAACATACTGGTTAAATATAAATGACAATGTAAAACATGAATAAACTTTGTATACATGTATCTTCTATCTTTGTATACATGTGTCTTTGTGTATATGTATTGTAACACCCTTACGCTCTTCATAAATATCTTTCATTGAAATATTGGCTATCAAATAGGATGAACTTAGCTCTATATTTACTGTTAAAAAGTGTTGGCTACCAAACAAATACAATTAAATACTTTACAACTTGCTAAGCGATGAGGTCGAAGAAAGGGTCTAACCTCGAAAATCAGGACGTCCGACTAAAGATAAACAAATGGCATCACTAGCCACCGACCAAGATTACAGAGGATCATAAGGGTCAAAATTGGCGGACCCTTTATGAAAACATCAGCCCATTTACGTCCCAACGATATTGTAATACAGCGAGAACGGAAAAAGGTTTGTAATAATAATAATATTGCTTTATTATTGATCCTGCGACCATGGTACACGTTTTTACATACTGATCCTTGTAATTTTTTATTAAAATTTGCGTTTTTAAACAGCTAAATGAACGTAATATGTCGTAATATACCACCGTTCCGTCAGAGGACTCAAGCATACAACAATACCACCTTCGGTCCAAAACGGAACATCATCAGAATGGAGTTCTACAAAGACTCTACAAAGGCTTCAAGACTTCACGATCAGTAGCCAAAGTTCGAAGCCACTTTTAATCAACCGCTGTCATCACCTATTGAATTGAATCGGAATGGAAGTAATACAGACTCGTTCAATCAAATTACCGCAAAAATTGTCAATTGCTTATTACGAAATTCCAATTACTAAATATTAATTTTAAATGCAACGTGGTGATACTTCAATTTGCATAAATATATTACAATTACATGTCACAAATGTGTGATTTGAATTTGTATGTTTTTGTATTGATTGCGGAAAAACATAATAACAGGCTATTCATACCACTACCACCCAAATCTGTACAAAATAAATCCAGCGACACATTTGCTCATTACGTCAAACTGTATACCTTTATTGTGTTAAAAAAATTCACAATATTTAAATGGAAATTAAACAGTGTTATTAATTATTACAAATACGGCTCGGCTACGTAATTAAGAGTCCATTTTGTGACAACCTATTAAAATTCACTCCGCGAACTCGAGGGAGGCTCAAAGGCGAAATAATTAAAGCGGAGGCTATAAGAAAATGGCGCAAGAGAGATCAAAGTCCGGAAATTCCCCTTGCGTAAATAAAGCGTCGTTTGCGAGATTTTGGTATTTGCTAACGTTACTAAGTACCGAGTGACGAGTGCGAGTCGGAGGGGGAATGTTCTAATGCAGGGAAAACTTTGTACTAGTCCTGTGTCGGTCGTTCATTTTTCGTGACCCGGATCGTTCATGATCGATTAACGACATGACCGACTCCAATGTTTCGGTCGGTCATCGGTCACCAGACTAAAGTGAGTCTTAACAAAAATACGTGAATCAAACTTATCCCACTTAGATTCACGTTACACATTTTTTTCGGAAATATACTAATTACAGTATTGTCTCACTCATACATAGATTATTTCAGCATTCACC
>DWNJ01000663.1:0-14273 GCA_018250275.1 Udranomia eurus
GTTTATTATTATACTTCCCTAAATGTTGTATTGGTTTAAACACCTTTCGCGAGATTAGTTATTAACATAAACGTAATAATAAGCGAAATAAACTTGTATTGTTTCTACTAACAAAAAGTCATAACGTAAAATGTCCCTATGTGATACATGCAGCAAAATCGAAAAACTTAAAATTGTCATTGACGTTTTTCAATAAATTATACAACCCATACTACATATAAAGAACAGCTGGATTTAATTACACAATTAATTATTATTTTATTAATATTGCCTTCAAGTCCTTTATGTTTTTCCAGTGCCCTTTATCTTACAGTACGAATCTCTATATCCGAGGAAAGCTAACAGCATACTCGGTCATTAAACTCCAATTCGGATTGGACTTGTGATATGGACTATTTGCTCAACGTCCTGGTGAATTTAATTGTACAGACTAATTTCCAATTTACCCGTTACCCGTTTCAGCTATGGTTAACTTATCTGGCTTACTGGAAGACAAAATCAATATAGCTTAGAATTATGCTAATTGTCAAAAATAAGGCACACGGATTTTCAATTTGCTTTGAGATTTTCTGGAGTAAAACAATCCAATTATACGGACAAATCTGGGATTAACCCAAATGGTTATCCGGTGTAAGTTACCAGGATTCTTGAAACACGAAGTTGATATAGGTTTGAATTTTGTTCATAGTACAGAATGGAGCTTGGGGAATCTATAGTAAATGAATTGAATTGAAACGAATCTGGCATTATATTAGTAGTAAGACAGTAAAAGCCCGGGGTAATAAGTGTAAGCATGAGAGGCGACATCAATATAGCATAGAATTATGTTAATTTTCGAAAATAAGGCGCTCGGATTTTCAAGTAGCTTACAGATTTTCTACTGTAAACGAATCCGACTCGACTCGAATCGACTAATCTGCAAATCCTAGATGTAATGGTTGCCCGATGTACTCCTAAGTTTCTCGGATTATTGGAAGACTGAGTCGATATAGCTTTGAATTATGTTAAGTAACATAATGGTTACCCGGTGCAAGTAACACGGTTTACATGTAAGACAGAATCGATGTGGTACTAATGTCTTTGAATTAGGTCAATTGTAGAAAATAGCGCATGTGGATTTCCCGTTCTTTATCAAAAATGTATTTAATTATTGTGAACAAAGAATCCCTCATCACAGATGTAGGAGTAATATTATTAGTTATGTTAGTGCAGTGGTGCATGGATTCTGTACGCTCAATATTTTATTTTCAAGGGATTAATATGCGCATGTCGTATTAGACGTTTATTTGAGTTGATAACATTTGATTTTTCTTATTCTACCGTGAAAGCTTTTTCATCGCATTTGTTGTGAACTTCTATAAAACATCACCGGAGTCTTAATTAAGCCTGACCCGGTTGCCTAACACGATCCTATGGCCGGATACGGAGGCTAGGGCTCTATAAATTCGTTGACCCAGTAATGGAATCTGGCATCGAATCCGACGAAGTCACTACTATCGGAGATTTTAATTGGATTTCTGATTTTGCGCTCTTCGAGAGTAAAGGTTGTGGTGTTGATTTTGTGAGTGTTCTGATGAGAGATTTTCTTAAAAATGGATTGACATGAATATGGATGTCGTTAGAAATGGGAAATGTGAAGTGTTTTGTTCGCAATCTGTAGTGAAATTAATAAAGAAAATACTCTAATAATAAAATCTCTTTTTAACGGTTTTCATTCAATCATCTTAATTTTGTAATTCGAGGATTTCGTAGAATACCCTATCCTTCATCAAATCAAAAAGGCGTGACGGTTCCTACTATTCCTCCTCTCGCTCACTTCCCGTATTAAAAACTCGAACCGCTCTAAAAGCTTCTTTAATTTACACAAGAACTTGCAAGTTAAATACTCCGCCGCTACCTGCGCGGCGCTCGAGTGGAGCGCCTGCGAGGACTTTTCGTTTACGACTGAGCTTTGTTGAAGCATTTCCAGTTCCCCCATTGTTTCGGTCGCTGTTGTTCTTTTAATGTCTTCGTTCTTTAAAA
The DNA here is from genome assembly GCA_018250275.1 of Udranomia eurus. Taxonomy (NCBI): domain Eukaryota; kingdom Metazoa; phylum Arthropoda; class Insecta; order Lepidoptera; family Hesperiidae; genus Udranomia; species Udranomia eurus. Next base: position 2,023 of record DWNJ01000663.1, read on the forward strand.
TTACAGACGGACCGTATTATATAACGATGTCGTGCTGCATATAAACATCTGTATTAAATTTTACGATCTCTTCTTTAACGTTAAGTATTTTGCCAATACCAATTTGAAAAGACTGCCAAATGAGCCTGTGTCGCATTTTTATTACATAAGAGATTGTCTAAACGCAAGGGCATGGGTTTGAATAGAACTCCACTAGGTTGTTTCTATACCCCATATGTAATAGATTCACTTGATTTTGTAAACACGAGGATAGTGGACTAATATTGAGACAAATGGTCGCTGTCCCGTGAGTGTCAGTGTCGGACAAAAATGATGCTGTAGACTGAATTTATTTGTGTCGTATGTTTAAAACAGGGCTGGAAGGTTTTTTCCATCGGTTTCTTTCTCCCAGTCTACCATAGCCTGAGAATCAGAAGGCGTTGAAACCACTGCCACACCTATTTCTACCTTATAACAGCAGTATTCTTACTAATGTGTTGTGGTTTGAAGGATGTGGTCAGAGATACTCAACCGAGGCGTTCCAACTTAGTCCTCAGGGGAAGCAAAGCATTTGTGATCGAAAGAGCTTCGATCGTATCTTGGGTTGATTACAGATGTCCATGAGCGGCAGTGACTACTTACCATCAGGTGGCCTGTATTCTCGTTTGCTACTTCCCAGTTGTAAAAAAATGTATATGTATTTATTTAGTCAATCCACCCTATTGCATCGTGTGCCCAGCTTGTAATCAGACTTACTTGTCTGTGCACGATATTTACTTGCTTGCTCAATATCTAGTACTAACTTTGAAACAAGCATATCCCCAGGGAACCTTTCATGGTAGGTGTAGTTCCGATCACGTTTCGCTTCCCAGTGCTCAAATATTAACGCGTCTGTCTGGCGCCACGAGTACTCTACATCCCCCAACTGAAATTTATTGCTCGACATTTCGCTCTCTTCCAAGCTAAAAACACTCTTTGGGATACGTGGCGTTCGATTTACTGCTTAACGGTTTGTGAGTAAAGTAAAAGTTAATGAAATTTAGTTTTTAGGCGTAGTAGACGTAGCGAGTTGGTGTTATTACAAAATTTCAGCTACTAGCTACAGTTCATTGGTGGGCTATAGGTTGTCTTTTGTATGAGATTTATTCTTTCTTTAACACGTGATTTTAGTAATTATGATACAGAATTTACGAAAGGATTAGGGGTCTAATGGATGGACAATATGAAGGCCTGGTGCAAAAAAACTAAATTAAACTTCAAGTAAGATTATAAAAAGTTATGTATACATGTGTATGGCAGTAGTGAAGTCACGAATGAAATCAGATCCTATCTTTTAAAGTTGAGAGATAAATTACTTATACAATTACATTACATACATTACGTAAACGTATAATGAATTACAATTAAAACGTGCATTAAACAATTGGACATGAGAAAGAAAACGTATAAGAATTCCATTGTTGTGTCTGACCTCAGCAATCAGTTCTTGCTGAAAGAGTGAGAAAAGAATGTGTTAAAACGTGACTGAATATTCTATATGGGAATAAGATATATTGCAGAAACGAAACAAAAATGTAAGTAATAAAGAACATATAGAGAATAAAGAAATAAAGAAAATAAAGATAATATATTAGTGAATACTGGTATGTTATGTCAAAGATTAAAAAGTCCAGCGCGAAATGGTATTGGCGATATAACTAGCGAATTCAAGAATAAGAAACAAACAGATATATATGAGAAGAAATTGAAGAGATCATAAAAAACCTCGCGCCATAAATGAAGCTTGTATAGGCCATGTCGAAATCCCATTTTTCAATTGAAATTTTAAGTAACATTTAAAAAAACAATATTAAAAATTAAATGTATATGTTCAGTGATAATAATAGTATATATATTAATAGTTTAAATTTATTTTTGTACCACAAAAATAATACTTTTGTCATTGTTTCGCCCGTCGTCGGTGTCGTGACCGTAGATTTCTATCGCCATTAGAAAATACGAAAATAGCACGAAAGGTGCAAATAAACTTTTCAAGCGGCGCCGCGTATATTTATGTGTGAAAAACAACAGACGAACGACACGATGTAAATGAACCTTTGTTGTTATTGTACTAACTGCTTCCCGTTACTTCGCCTGTGTTTTTAAGCAAAGTCTGGGCATGGGATACTATGCGAGTTCAATTCTAATGGACTGGAGACTGGTATCGATCGACAATAATTGGAACTGCTTAACAAAATCTCATTTGACTGTTTGCTTCTCTTCTAACTTTTAAAAGCTCTTAGAAGTCGCAATGCATTCGTGTCTTCTTTTGCTTTTGAAATGTCTTCTTAACCCTCATTGACATTTCCTGCTGTTGTTGGATGTTGGCGAACAGTAATCTGAGCGGAACAAAGAGCTGGGAGCTGGCTCGTCGAGAAATGAACGTCGGTGTGAAAAAGACTAAGAGCATTTGCGAGGTGCGAACGTGGAACAACAGGTAGGTAGCCTGATAGAGTGGCTAGAGCAGCTAGAGCCTAGTAGAGTGCACCGGCTCCGAGACGGTAATTGATTCACCGCTGGCTCGAGTCCACACGCTTGCTTGCGATGCGCCTATACTATGGAGGTGTAGACTAGGAAGGTGGCTCATCTTCGCTACGACTACTGTTCTACGAAAACTTTTGACCGTAGACGTCTTTATCTTTATATGATCTGTGGTCACATAGACACGGTAACGTGGCTGTTCTCATGCGAATATCAAATTTCCTAAACGATTATGTAATCCTCGTTCATCCTTAACGAATGAATCCTGTCTTATTGTAACTTGAATGAATCGCATGTTGCTTTGTGTGCGATGCGCCCAGACTCGGCTATGACCGCAGATATTTTACGCCACTCTATCATATGAACCTGACGAAGAAGCAGACAGACCATGATGTTAAGTGCTCAACAGTGGTGGACATTTTCAACAACAGAGGGATCGCCAACACATCGCCGGCTTTGGAGAAAAAAAAAGGTTCTCCAATGTGTGTTCAGAGTATAATGGACACATCGTGTATTATTAAAGATCTAAGTATAGTCCACAGAAGTGATTTTATTCGTTTGTTTGTACGGAAATTAAACCATCCCCGCTAGCACAAATTGTATACAATTTTTCAAATAAACAGTGCACGAGCGCTATGGTATAATTTGGTACACGCGTTCGTCCTTCAAAGGGCACGGGCGGCCGGTCGTCCTCGATCGATAGCACCTACCGATGTGTATCACACCACACCACATCATACACTCAAACTATAGGTCGTATTTAATAAAAAAATAATAAAGAATTTGTGTTCACGTATTCAATTTTACACGTCCGAAGGAAAGATCAACACTTGATGTATGTAGGGTAGAATTTACAAAAATGTCCATAAATGAAGATGACTACGAAAACAATACAAAGCGACAATAGCCCAATGGGTAGTGTGTCGCTTACGATCGAGAGGTTGTGCATCCATCCATTGCACTATTGTCGTGAACCCACTCCTAACACAAGCAGCTTAGGCCCTCCAGGGTTAACAAAATTACAAGTATGTATTGACATGCTAGTAGTTTTTAATATATATATATTATGGCGATTTATATAACTTCCTTCCTAACAATGGGTGACTAGAGGAGTTATTAAAACATTAATTTAAACTTTTAAGTATTATTCCACTTAAAGATCGTTATCAAATTTTCTACGAGGTCGATTCCAGTTAACCACCGAATATCTACTGCAATTATGTTTTGTAGAAAAATTGTTTGTAAATTAGCTTCGTTTAACTTTCGGTACTATTTCAATTAATTATAAGATGTGAATTATCAGTTCATTGTCGTCTACATGCGATTATAATATTAATATTGTTTGTCGGTTTGTCTGTGCGTTTGTGCACGCTAATCTCAGGAACGGCTCGTCCAAATTGAATGCGGTTTTCACTGATGTATTGAAGTAAGCTTCACTTAAGAATTTAGTGTTGTTAAATTAAAATCGGTTCATTAATAGAAAAGTTGTGGGACGGGGACGGTGCGAAGTTCGCCGGGCCAGGTAGTACGTATAATTATATCAGTTTCCCCCACATCGTCACGGCCCCTCGCGCATGCTTGCTTGTCATGCTTCCGATTGAGTTTTAGTGGCTCTCCAATGCACTAATGGTGTTTGCTATGGTGTTTGTGGAAACTTGATTGACCCTCTGTATACAATTGGTAAATCGAAGCGTGGACAATAAACATTTTTTTGTATAACATTGAGGTAGCAAACGAGCATGCAGTCCTCCTGATGGTAGGTGCGCCTGCCGTTTGCGCCTGCCTCCCGTGGTCATCAGTAATCAATCCAAGACAGGATCTAATTTCTTTCTTAATTCGGCCACAAACGCATTGTTGTCCCTGAGAACTAAGTTGGAACGCCTCGCTTAAGTGTGTCTCCCTTACTCCCTTCAAACCAGAACACAGCAGTAAGAACACTGCTGTTATAAGGCAGAGATAGGTGTGGCGGTGGTGACTCCAGAGTTCAACCTCGAAAGGTTCTACCATCATCAAATGTCATATTTCCGATTCAGTTGTAGTGGCTCTCCTATGCACTAATGGTGTTTTCTATTTTCTATGGTGTTCGTGGAGACATGATTGATATATACAATTGTAAAATCGAAGCGTGGACTATACTAGTCAAGGTGAAAGGTTGAAGGGACTTGCACGTATTAACCGTAGGTAGTAGCGGTCCGTATTCTATTTGTGTTTGTACAAATACTATGTAGAGTGCATGTCATGTTTGGCATGAGTTGCCATTAAGAGGTGCTTCCCCGCTCCGTTTTAATGCGGTTAAAGTAACCGATTTTACAAGACTGCCTTTTTTCTATTTACTAGAAATGTTTTTTAGGCGGTTGAATCACATATATATCATATCTATGTAGATAACCATTCTAATGCGCCATAAAACTCATTTATGTTGTAATTAGGTGGATGCTGTGACGGCAAAAATTACGCGAGCGTCCTTTTCTTGGACGTACTCGACTTCTGATGTGATTGTTATTATCCTACAAATACTACTTAACAGTTAGCCAGCTAGGCTTGCTCGTTGCCCCTTCCAATGTAAGAGCAATGTGAATCGATACATTTATCTCATCACATGTAAATACATAAGTACTCGAGACTCGAAACCCGAAGAAAACCATTGATGAATGGAACAATGGCTACAGTGTGTTGTGGCGGGGAATGGACGCATTCCTTTGTGTGCTAATGTCGGTGAAATTGTTTGTTTTTACCGTACATTGACTTGGGCATGTCTTATGACGTATAATATGTACATATACATATTTTAATTATTAATATTTTACTAACCGTCTCTGACTCTGATGAAATTTTGATTGGTTTCAAGAGTGTAACAGCGTGTCAAATAGGGTGCGCGTGTAAGACGCGCGTGTAAATTGACAAGAATAAGCTTCTAACTTACTTTTTATTATTAATTAGTTTCGATGGTATTTTTATACACCAGAAACAAAAAAATATAATAATTTTGTAACATAACATAACAAACAACAATTTTTGTAACGAAGTTCTTTTAAACAGTTACAAGTACAAGTAAAAAATCAATAGAAATATACGTATTAAATTCAATAAAAATCGAAGGAACTTCGTTCTTGACGGGGGTCCCCCGACCGCACATATTTTTTGATCTACGCCGATAAAGTCGCGAAAAGAAACCTATGATATGCTACAAAGGCAATAATACGCTTGCCAGCTACGTTTTCCCCTCGAACCACGTATCGGACCAAGGCCCGCTGCTCGCGAAACGTAGTCGCGGTTACGCAAGCGAGACAAAACGTCTTTGCTTTTCATTTTCATTCGCTCCCTGGCCCCCGCAAATTAAAAAAATTGGGTGAAGCTGATTTCTTACGAAAGTTTTGTATTGTTCATCTATCTCTTATAATGTCTTGATATGCTATGCTATGCTTATGAGAGTAGTCAGGGAAATAATCAGGTAGATGCGACGTGTTTTATCTCCCGCCCGTGAGAGCGGGCATAATGATACACGTCCCTGGAGACCTCTCACTGGAGATAGAATTTTAATAGGCCGGATACATGTAGATATATCGCATTGGAACTGTGACTGAGTCGTGTATAGAGTTTTTTAATCATATTCTATTCATTGTTATAAAATGAACTTGCTTCGCTTTCTAATATCCAACTTCCTATCTCCAATATCTAATGCTAGCTGTCCCGGCGCACTTCGTACTGCCTCAGAATCATTTTCCTGCCCCTTTCAGTGCCTATCCCCGTTCCCGTTTTTGTTATACCACGTTTTATAGTGACTTGTATATTCCTGACGTTTTAAGTCACGTCACACGGGAACGCGTTCGAACAGGATAAAAAGCATCCTATGTTCGTCTCCTGGTTCGTGACCACTGCGCCATACGGGTCGTCAGTTTTCTGTAGCCTTAGCCACATTGGTAATATTAGTTACTTACGATTCTAATAACACATTTCCGTCACTATTTAGAAATGTCTCCCTCAACAATGTTTCATAATGTCATTTTAATTAGATTCCCTTCAGGTTGCCTCATCACCTACTGCTAGGTCAACAACCTTAGACGTGACGTCAGCATTGGCAAAGTAATGAGGCCCTCGCTCAGGCCGCTCTTCCGATCGTGATGTATTGAAACTGGATGTGTCATGAGCGTACACATTTTTTTGTACATTTTTGTAAGCTAATCACCAAAATCGATTGTATCACTTTTTATTTCACTCCGAACAATATTAGCATTGACTTAAAGTCTTCAAGAAACGGAAAGCGCGTTCGTGTCGTCACAGCAATATTTTAGTAGTTAGCATAAGTCAAATCAGCAACTAAACTAGAATTGATGAATTCACAGGAACTTGTACGACACGAAAGTGAATATCCCTTTTACTTTGCATTTATTCCATGCTCAGTAAGTTCTAAGTAAGTTCAAAGTAATTTTATTTGTAAATTATATACTCGTAAAACTAAAATTTAATATTACTTAAAATGCCATAATTAAATATGAGCTATAATTTAGAAAGCTTTAGCTTACATTTTGTTTTTTAATTGCGCAGCTTCGTCGGTTGATGTGCGGATTGAGTTTGTTTAGAACGACCATAGGTGCGGTGTTAACGATTTTACTACCACTCACACTCACTACTCGAATACACACGCTACTGATTTTACTACTCGTGTAAAGATTTTTTCGTGTAATAAAAAAGGCAAACGAGCTGAATGGTTGTTAAATGAAGAATTTGGTTTTGATGAATCACTACCGCTCATTGAGTTTTAGAACAAACTCCAATTTAGAAGTTCCATCTTAGACTGATCTTTGATACATGTAGGAGTTTATTTATTCACACATACCATTACATCTAACATTACAGGTAAAAAAAAAAGACTATATACATTTATTAAGTTAATTTTAAACATGTCTTTATAACCCGAAATATACAGCAAAACCTTTGTGAATTTACTCAAATGGCATGAACACGTCCAGACATTCACTCAAATTTCCAGGCATTCGTAATCATTTACAGCATTCTGAAGATCTGAAGTTTCGTGGCTTAAGCCCACTTATCATCTGGACAAATATTTGAAAGTGACGTGGAAATGATATTCTATCTAGCTTCTTTAAATCTACGTCGGTTAACAAGGCGAGTCACTTGACCTTATAGTTCAAAGCTTCCATATCGATTAACGGTTTCAGGTATATTGACTTGTTACTTACAATTAGATTAGAATACCTCGATACCCAAGACAGGATCGAAGTTCTCTCTTAGGTCGACCACAAATGCGTTTCTACCCCTGAGGAATAAGTTGGAACGCCTCGGTTAAGTACGTACGTGTCTACCACACCCTTCAAACCTGAAAACAACAGTAGGAAGACTGGTATTACAAGGCAGAAATACGTGTGGCGTTGAAGGAGGTCGGCGCCGGAGTCGAACTACAAAAAAATATTTTACTATTTTTATAACAGTTTGAAATATTGCTAATTTACCACAAGTATTGCAAAAAAATACCTTCGAACACGTACCAGTCATTACACTTTTTTTATTGTTGGCGCGCTGGCATGCGACACGCGACTGAATTTTACGACTACTGGGAAAAATGTGTAATGTCCATGAAATATAATTATTCAGAATTCGTTAAACATTTACGATGCGGGTGTTACGATTGAGCTTCGCCATTTGGGCGGTCGATAATGCAAATTTAGCTCGGTGTTAACACCTACCTGTGTGTGTAGACTATTAGAACCTTAATACACTAAACGCTATGAATATTTCAGGGACAATTGATAGGAACAGGAGCAGTAGCAGGGACATGGTTCTGAGGCGGAGGTTTGGAAATCCGAACCCCACCCTTCTCAGCCAATAGTCTTCTGTCCCGTCTTTAGCCCTTCCTAGGCTTGTCACGAAACTCGGTGAAGCTGTAAAGGCCTTTAGGCCCAACAGCAACTACACAATTCTAAGGCTCAGAGTTAAGTCCCGACACATGGTGTCCCCCATGGCGTTTAACCTGTTAAAATAATATGCATACATCTTGTAGTTTAAGCATACGTGCTCTACTACTGTCATACGTATAAATGTATAAAGTGCATGCATGTCATGAGTGCAGATTGAAGAGGCTGTGGAAAAAAAATACATCGCGGAGTGCATCGCTTTAATTGAAACGGTCCTACGTTTATTTTTTATGAGAAATATGTATTTTACGTTTGCAGGAAATTTATTTTTAATTTTCTGTTGCAAAAATACTCGTATGTGGTTTTATTGTGTCGATTGCCATTGTTGTTATTATTCATATGTATGTGTGTGTGACCACACACACTTACACACACCCGTAGTACACACCGGTGTAGTTGTTGAGGGAAGTGTGCTTATAACAATTAATACTCGTAGCCTTTATATGGTTATCCTTCCGCCTATGGATTGGTTTGCCTGAATTTCGTGATTATTTGTTTTGTACATCATGTTTCTTATAAAAGTATTTTTATTTGTTTCAGGTAAAATAAATGATAGTGATTGGTAATCGAATTTAGTTCTAGTAAAAACAAAGCAAAGCTGAGAAGATGGTAAATATTACTATTTTGGAAACGGTTTTCTGGTACAAGGAAAGATGCTTATGCAAATAAATATCTGTTGAATAGCTCACCAAGTTACCAGATTCTAATTACAATTTTTTATAATGTTCCCAAACTCTATTGTACAGAGAAAAAGGAAACCTTATTTAGACAAGGGCACGTCGAAGATCAACATGAAGTTTGACTAGTTTATAATTACAAACCTTCTTTTTGAAATGATTTTCACCATTTGGCTTACATTATTGAAGTTTTCATACGGATCCCTAACGGTTTTGAAAATTTTTATATAACCTATGTTGACCAGGGATATCGTACGATTCTATGGTAAAAGATTTTTTCAAATCGGTCCAGGAGTTTTGGAGCCTATTAATTAAACAATTACAAACAAACAATTAATCAAACCATTACTCTGTATAGTATTAGTATAGACAAAAAGCCCTTATTTAGACAAGGACGTTTGAATATAATATGTTGAAGATCAACACCAAGTTTGACCAGTTTCCAGTTTCTTATTACGAAACCCTTTTGAATTTTTAAAAATATATTGAACAAACAGAGAGGAACCCTTATTTATATAAGGGCGTGGTTGAGCTACTAAAGGCGCGGTCGTGGGTGTATCATCATCACCTAATATTCCCATGAATTAATGAATACAATTCCCGATTGTGTGCTAAGTAATTGCATTTATAATTTCGGTCGCGGAATCTCGAGGCCACAGGCTTGGTGTCGTTGTGTGGACCAATTAGTTTAACCAGTGGCCCTGGGCACGTATTAGTGGATACCGAGTGACATGAGTAGCATGCGTGACTTCTGACTTCAGTCTTGATGCTATGTAGTTCATTTGGAGGACAATTTAATGGGCTATAAATTAATTGTAATCAATTAAAACTAAATTCGCACATCACACAATCGCACATATTGCGAAGCTAGTGTAGATCGCATGCGATCGCGCAAGTTAAGTAAAGTCGAGCGCCGCCAGTGATTGGATGGCTCTGACCGATAGTGGTATTTTCATCGCGTGTCCGTGCTTACCCGGTTGTTATCGACAGATAGCAATTGTTAAACCTCGTCGGAGTTCATTTGGGGATTTGAAAACTTCCGACATACTGATTGACCACTAACAGCTTCTTCCGTTAACACGCATTTCCAGTATGCTCCAAGCCTCACCCAGTTGTTGGACGAGACCTGTGTCTAGCAATGAGACATAAAAGGGTTGCGGCCAACACTCATGTTTCTTAAGTACAAAGTCGGATCGGATTAATTTGCCTCGATATGGATTTTAACTGCATCCTAACTTACTTCAAGAAATGTCCCATTCCGGTCCAATCGGAATCGGAATCGGAATCGGAATGCCCATCTTGATGCAAACTAAGAATCTTCTAAACTAGAACCTTCTAGAAACTAGCGTAGAATTTAAAAACATTTGTAGATGCTCAAAAATCGATCCACATAGTACTATACCTACTCAGACATCTCCTCACGTGCCAATTTTTGGGCTGCGCTCAACATTTTTGGGCTGTTTTTTTTTACTGGGAGCTACGAACGTGCATATAACCTGATGTTAAGTGGCCACTGCCGCCCATCGATATATCTAATCAACCAACGACAGGATCAAAGTTCTTTCTTAAGCCGACCACAGATTCGTTGCTACCTCTGAGTTGGAAAACCTCGGTTATGTATGTCTCCCTTGCATATCTCACGTACATACCCTTCAAACCAGAACACAGCAGCAAAAACACTGCTGTTATAAGGCAGAAATAGGTGTGGCGGTGGTGCCTCCGGAGGCGAACCGTAAAAGGTTCTATCACCTTCATATTCCTATAATCGCAGGTGAACAGCACACTCGACAAAGATGCAATAGGATTATATTGCCTAGCAGAACGCCTGTATATAATATCCTTGCGCAATTAACTCATCCGACGCACATATCGTCTTAGAAGTATGATGTAAGGTGTCTAAAAACCAGTTTCCTACTATACACTTTCCGTTATTATCATTTTGCAGATGTATAGATTATAAAATTATTTATCTAGCAATTCTCTCGATGACGAGTTATAATTAAAACTAATCGGAATAAACTCCATCACGTTGTTATTTGAATAGGAATCTTGTAAACATCGGCTTCCTCTGGCTAATTGCGTCGGAAACAATTAGGTTTTTTTGGCTTGTTGCTACTAGGGTTGCCAACGGTCCCGTGTGAGCCAGGACGTCCCGTTTCCACGGTTTTAATAAAATCGAAAGACTTCTGAGTACCCACCAATATGTCTCATATTACGGGCACATCACTGGGGCGACATTATGGTTCGATCCACCACATTCCACTATGTGTACGCCGCCGTGGCCACTCACAACCAACGTCTTTCCCGGGTTCTTGAGTCAGACGGTAGGGCCTCTGTCCGATCCTGGAGGTCTCCTTTTAGTCGTCTCTTACGACAGGCTGGAGATACCGTATCGCTTTTCTTAAGTCCCGCAGCTACAGGGTTCAAATAGTCGTCCCGGCCCCAGAAGATTCCGTCCTACCGTATCGTACCGCTTTTCTTAAGCTACAGGGACCGTGAGTTCAGTGTTACCACCCACAACCACTCTTCAATTACTTTTGCCCCTATATGACAGCCAGAATACCCCCACATTCACCTAAATAAATAAAAAAAACCAATAACATTTTTTGCCTATAATTTGATGGCGAAAATAAAACAAGAAAATAAAACAACAACAACAAAACAAATGTATGTCATTAATAAAAATAATTATCCTAGCCTAGAGCCTATATAAATATGAACAGTCAAAACCCCCTAAACATATGGAAGTTATTTAAAAATCCCCACGCCCCATCCCACTAAAAACCCCTAAATTTAGAGGGAAATCCCCCAAATTGGCAACACTGCGTATGTTGGCAACCCCACATTGGATATGTAGGTACCGGAGTGGCGGAACTGTGGATTTCAAGCCAATAAGCCTGTAATGAACAATGCGCCCGCCGACAATTCGCAAGTGGCCGGAAGGATGGTGCTATCATTAGCCTGTCTCCTTTGATCACTGGAATCGGTATGAGTTTGTTAATGTGCCTCTGGTCTGTTTACACCGTGGGGAGTAGTTTCTGATGAGGTTTCCAATGTCAAACCCGATTGGTGGTATAAAGTAGTATTACTACTTTATACATATCGTGGAAGGAGTTTCCTATGACGCTAGAATTGTTTTATA
>DWNJ01000664.1:0-14272 GCA_018250275.1 Udranomia eurus
TTACAGATGTCCATGGGCGGCAGTGACCACTTACCATCAGGTGAACGGCATGCTCGTTTGCTACCTCACCGTCATAATAAAAATAAAAAATACAGTCCACCTAATGTAAACGGTAACTGCCGCCCATGCACATCTGTAAACAATCAAGACAGGATTGAAGTTCTGTCTTGGGTTAACCACAAATGCATTGCATTGCATTGAGACACACTTAACCGAGGCGTTGGGTTGTCCACACCTCGGTTAAGTGTGTCTCCTTACCAAACCCTTCAAACCAAAACACAGTATCTGTGTAGACTAAAAATTAAACTTTGATACGGTTTAATTTGAAATAAATATCTGATTTCAACTAACAGACAAAACACTACTGTAATATATACTTATAGTTAGAAATTAGTATAATCTCATAAAATTTATCATCTATATGTATTGGTAATGGAGGTTAGGTCTAACGCGAAGGGCGGGATCCCCCGGGAGAGGTTGTGCGTAGGCCCGGAGACGGCGAGGAAGCGCAGGGAGGGGCGCAGCGCGGCGCCAGTGAGCTTGGCGTCCGTGGCGCCGTGGCTGCGGTGGCCCAGCGCGCTGAATGGGTATGTGCCTGCGAAGATATTAATGTATTAATAATTGCTAGAATAGAAGGTACAAACTTTGTATAAATAACTAATCTTTAATCACTAATGTATCATATGAAGTGAAATTAAAAACTGAGCAAAATATTCACTCGTATATATATGATCACTGTTTTAGGCATGTAACATTCAGTGAAAAGTATAATGTCTTCATTTTAACCGCAACTTGAAACGATTTTTGACACATAGTTTATTTTATTTTATTTGTTTCAAATTGTAGTTAAAATTGATAGATGATACAATTTAAATTACTTATAACTTCTGAAGAGCTTACAACACTCCCGCTTACGACCCCAGTCTCTTCTTTTCCACTACTTTGAATAATTTCATCATAAATTCAAGTGGAACATACTCTTCGACCCATTTAAATAATACGTTACACGGGAAGTTTATTAACAGGGTTGTCACTTTTTACAAAGTAAATATCTAAATCGGTTAAAACCGGGCCAGAAGACTATTGACTGAGAATAGTGGAGTGCGAACTCCGAACTTTGGCCCGGGCCTTGGTCCGTCGCCATTGCTCCTCCGCTTCCACTGAGAAGTTGAGATCGACCCAAGGACATCTTCGAGGTTCGGACCCCGGCTCGGATCAACCGCCGTAGTGGAGGGCGTAAGCGGAAGATGGGGAGCTCGTCGGCGTGTGCGGCGTATATGGTGTGAGCTACGGCAGTACGAGCAGCGGGTGCACACCGTTGGCGGGGTTGAGGTCGTTCCTGGCGGCGATGGCGTTGCAGGCGCTGTAGGGCGGCGCGCACGCGCAGCGCGCCCGCGGGTCGCGCCGGTAGTCGTTGTAGCGCAGCGCGGACAGCATCTGCGACATGTTGCTGATGCCCGCCTGTGGGAAATCACCAGGCTCTCGGCATAACTGTCAATTTCATGATTACGAGTAATACTACTATCGTCATAATGATTACATTTATTTACTATGAGTAATTCCAAAAACAACAGATAGACCGATAATAGGCTACGTTTTCTCATCGAATCGGGAGTCGCCGCAAGGCCGAGTCACGTAATTCGGCGAAAAACATCTGACCAGTGTACAATCGGCCAGCGAACAGGAAACATTACACAGAATTACGAAAAAAGCTAACATGCCCGCAGAAACAAATTTTACTTAATTTTGAGTACTTTACTAACGGGATAGAACTATATAAAGTGTATCCGAGAACAAAGGAAGCGTAAGCGTGGATACGCAAGCGAGTGCTCACACATTCCCCCCAAGTAATAATAATAATGCTATCAATTTCTAAGATAAATCTCGAAAGATGGCTAGAGAATCTGCCCCAGAAGATTATTTTCCAAAGCCCTCAGCCCACCTGTTTCTCCAGGAAGATCTTGGCGCGCGGGTTGGTGTGGTACCCGAACCAGTCACCGTACGTGGCTACACGCTCGTTGCCGCCGCTCATGTTGAACACGCGCGGGAACCGGGCGATGTTGTACGACGGGAAGTAGCTCGTGCGCTTCAGATCCTCCGTACTGGGGAAATAATTATAACAATATTTTATTTAAAGCTTTCAAATTAAAATTTTCAAGATTAAAGACATTTACAGATCTAGATCAGAATTATTTTTTGGATTAATAAAAATATTAATATAACAATATTCTTGTGTCTTTTATAAGAATATACTCATGTTTCTGTATTCTAACAATAAGTGCACACAAATTATTCATTTCATCATGATGGTTTTGGTAGAAGTTCAGTTCAGGTACGAGTACGAGTGTACGAGTATGCAACAAAACAAACTAAACTAACACTCGCATTTATAACTTAAATTATTTACAGTTATAGTAAAGTTTTGTCGTTAAGAAGTCAAGAGGAAACAATAAACTTAATGATAATAATATAATATTAACTATTTGTTAATGTGAACATTTGTATGTTTCGATGTTCGTTACTTATTGTTAGTCACGTAAAACGAAGACAAAGTTGCGTGAGAAGTCAATATACAAGTAAGATAAATGCGCAGTTACGTCCGCACTCAAAGACGCAATTAATGATAATTTAAAGAATTACAAATCTATACGAAATGACACTTAAGTAGTTAGACGTCTCTAAGTGCAGTCGTTAGTCTCACAGGTCGGCCGCCTCGATGTATCCCGGCAGCTGCTCCAGCACCCACAGGAGCCCTGCGTCCACCGCTCCGGGCTGCTCAGGGGTCCGCGCCCGGAACTTATTGTAGTCCACTATGTACCTGACGAGAATCAAGAATCAAATGTTTTTGAAGTTATACTTCGTTTAGCGTGTGTACACCGTCACGAAAAATTCACATAATGAGATTAGCTAATTCGTCTTGGTTTACATGCAACTAGACGTCGTTGTAGCAAATTTTTGTTTTTTGAAAAGTTTAATAATTGTTTATAAAATTTTAAAAGTTCATTAAAAATCGATTAATGAATTATAAGATGCAAAATAAATTTATTACATTGATCAGGTGTTATTATAATTTAGTTTTGGCGGCAAATAAAAAAAGCGTGACGTAGTTTTCGTATTTTTTCTATTTAGTCGTTTGTCGTTTTCTTTACAAACATATGATAAAATTTTTCGTATTTTGTATTTTTCCATTGGTTAGTGCTCATCGGCTTTCAACGCCTTTAGGTTCTCACTCTATGGACAGACATAAATTCCCAAAACATCACGGTAATAAGTATATAAATCTTTCTTAAGTAGTACTCGTCAAAACTCCTAACATGACAGAAAACGTCTTTTACATCACGGCCGCACATACTTAGCATGTCAAGTCGAGCCGTCGCTTCGGAACAACGTTTTTGACAATCTCTTAATTAAACCAACGCTTCACACTCACAGCGCACAAAACACACTAAGACAAGAACACAGACGCCCAAACCGAGAACAGAAATTTAAACTCATATCTAATACACAAAACTGAGTTAGAATGTAATGTATGTAATTTTGTATTTCTATTCTCAAAGGGACGACGGCTCTCGGTGATATGTCCCCGCCTTCAGGCGAGGGGTGTGTGATGTGGAGTGTGCTGTGGATGCACCACCCGAGTTAGGGTCTAGGGGTCGGCGTTCGGGAGCGACGAGACCTTTTAGTTCCCGCGGAAGCGGACCGTCGTCAGGTCGCGAATGCAGGGGTGCATGTGGTCCGTCGAAACGCGTATAGATGGTACAAACGCGGTACCACTGGTTGTTGTAGGTGCCGCTGTTGTGTCGGCGGAAGAGAGCCGCCCACTCGCGGCCGGAGCGCGCCAGGCGGCTCGCCACAACGCACCGCGCGGGCTCCGCCACCTGGGATACACGATTAAACCGACGATAAGGCTGCGAGACTCGGCTGATCCGATTTGAATGCGGTTTTTACGAATGTATTGCTGTAAGCTTCACTTAACATTTAGTGTCTGTTTCATTAAAATCGGTTCATAAATAATATGGGACGGGGACGGGGAGGCGGTACGAAGTGCGCCGGGTCAGCTAGTTGGAAAATATAATTATGGCGCTAAGAAGATATGCTACTGACCTGTCCCACGGGTTGTATGAACGCGAAGAGCGACCGATTGCTGTTCCCCAGCGTGGTCTCCGCCGCCACCAGACCCGACGACATTATGTAGAAGTCGTCTGCGGACTGCAGGCAACCAACACGTATGACGAGAACAGAAATTTAAAACTCATCATTTCAAATACACAAAACTGTGTAAGATTGTAACATCATAATTCCGAAAAATACTAAAATAGCTTAAAAGCTTACTTGTACTAGCCCTGGGTAAGAGGTGAACGCCATCTTGCGGCCGGGCAGAGCCTTGTTGCTGCTCGGTGACAGCTTATAGTTGAGCACGTACTTCTTCTGGAAACGCAGCATCGACTGGTAGCTGCACAACATCAACATACTTTAATTTTTTTATAATCAACGCTTTGTTTACGGTCATCGACCAAGCCCAAATGCGAAACCTTTGAAAAATCATTATACCATATATTTTAGACATTCTAAATTAACCTAAGATTTTAAGCAATACCAATGGTCGTTGACTGTAACGGGTGACCAGCCAATGTTTCAAATGTTGCAAAAACCACGTAAAGAAATCTAGTTTAATGTTGCTCATATTTATGGTATTAATGAGGTAAGGCTCTAGAGAGAGGCATCAAATGACCCTGAATAGCCTATTGACGTACCAGTCCAGTCTGATTTCAAAATTTGAAATGAGAACACAGCATTAGTTTGTTAACTAACTGTGTAGACTGTATGCTTAATTAACGAATTAAGCATACAGTCTACGTATGTAGTATGTATGCTTACAGCGAGTAAGTTTTGTGACAAAAATTAAATATATAATTTTGTGTAATGCAAGGGCCGTTACCTCACAAAAATAATTTCGCATTTGTTATTTCGTACATTTAATCCAATGTAAATGTTTAGCGGAACGTTACGTCATTGCGACGCCATGACAGAATTTAGCGTTTAAGCTGGAAATTTGAATTTTATTTTTAGATTTTAAATGATTATAAAAGTTATATTATTTTTTAGATATATTTCATGTACATCTATGAAATAAAAATATTATAACTATTTCCAGGACATGTTGGTATTGCCAAAATATCAACAGCCAATCGATAGTTGAGCATCACAATGCATACCTATTCCAAGTGACATGTGAGGTGTACAGGTCGCTGAGGTCCGGGAGCAGCTTGACGAGCCCACTGCAGTGGTCGCCGAACAGCAACACATCGGGCACTGTGGCCGGCATTGACACCGCCATCGCCAGGTCGTCCAGGTCTCCCAGCATGTTCATCCAGCTGGAATGCGCCGATGATATGGTGGGTTAAACATTTGCCTTACAGGTTGCAAAAAGGTCTTCCTCTTTTCACTACATTTATACATTTAAATTGAATATACGTGAATTTGTTTGTTTTGTCCCCTTGTGTGAAGGCCCTGGGGCAGCAGCCCCACCTGCCCTCACTCAAATCCGGCCCTGAATCTAACCATTGGGCTATTGCCACACGTGTATTAATCATATGGTTCTTATGAACAGTTGGGCCTTAGATCAATGGCTAAAATAATAAATGAAAGTTGATCCCTTAAGCTCTAGGCTTTAGGGAATCAATTTAAAATTTTAAGGGAATATTCTTGTAGCTTTTCACACAGAATAATAAAAGCCCAAGGTTCTTACGTAATGTCTCGAACTGTCAACCACTGATGAGCGTCAGTGGTGGCATGGTTGTACCCTACAGCGATTCCTTCCACCTGGACGTAGTACAGCTTCATCTGGAACACACAGATTTTACTCACAACCTTTTCAAGTCACCCATATAATTTTGAGCTCTTATAACTCACAATGACAATATTTTTTTTATTAAGTAGTATTTGAGCAACATACTCTTTGTAAGTATTCATATACCTACATATTTATTGAAATAATATTTAGTCAGCGGTATGTTTCCACTCAACCTACATGTTGACGGTACATGTAAAGTTTTGTTTAGTAAAGTAGATTTAGAAACATTTAAAGAAATGAACATATTGAGATTAAAATCAAAAGATTTTTCAGCTCTCCTGTAACGTTGGATTTTATGAAATACAGCATTTAAGTTTTCCAGCTTCGATATCACCTACCCACTAAATTCTACTGGCAACCAGAAGGTGACCTCTAGATTTATCTAAGCTATATTTTCCTGATAGTTACAATGTTTTATGGAACTTTGGACATCAGTTGCAAGACAATAACATTTTTTGCACTCGTATTCCTACCTGATACCAATATGGATCTTCGGGGTTCTCCCGAATCATAGTTGCTATGAAGTCTTCATTTATGTCCATAAATTCTTCAATGAGCCCACATATCTCAGTCTTGTTGTAGCAATATCTATGAATTGTAATTATCTTTCCATTAACCATACTCTGACATCAATGAGAATGAGAGTTGAAATGTATCATACTTGAGAATTCACACAAAAATACACTTATTGTAATAATTGTTTATTTTAAGATTTCAATAATACAACTATTTATTCTAAAAAACATCTACTTTATATCATCTCAATAAAAGACATTTTGATATAATTAGTATTACCCTTTTAGCATATTCTGCCAGTGCATCCATATGAGATCCCTGGTGAGGTAGCCTTCCAGGTAGCCGGCAGCATATGCTTGCTTCTCATCGCTGGAGTCTGCTGATGTGTGCAACTCCAAGTATGCCCAGCTAATATATAAATACATTTTTAAGTGATTAATAGTAACAACTCAGTTAGAAATATCCATTTACCCACAAATATTTCTAAATAATAAAATTCAACAGGATAAAAAGAACCAAAAATCCTTTTTACTTAACCACCACTCATCGTCAACTCGTCACATATCTCTATATTTTATCAAAACAATGTAACAAAAGTTTAACAAAACCTTGATCCATAGATTTAGGGGGAAACGTTAGTCTCTGCAACTGAAAATATCTAGTAAAAAAAGTTTTAAAGAATACATACACTTACCCAGTTTTATTAATTTCATTGGAGTAAGTAGCACGGGCCACATGCAAATCAGGTATATCGTTGGGGTGATCACTTGTACGCGCCACCGGCTTTCCCTTCTCCCACATCACATACCCATATTTACCGTCACAGACCACCAACGAACATAATAACAGCGAGAAAGTAATTTTAAAACCCCAAGGCATTGTGAGTTTTAATAAAGTGTTTAAGAGTCTTTTCGGGTTGAATTCAACAATTTACTTCGATGTATATAGCTAGTTTATATATAGCTTATCAGTATAACCACTTTTAGATTATTTAACTGTAAACAAAGTGGAAAATATAAATATCTCCTTTGAGTGTTTGTAAATAAACAAATTTGCCATATTATTCTGCCATGCAAATGCAAATTAAGCGTTACATTACGTCAAAGTCAACGTGACACTGACAGTTACCTCTAGAGTCAATCAGTGTCAATGGATCAAATAATAGAAATAGAATACAGAAAAAGGCTCGGGCTGTACAATAATCCATTTCATTCTTCATTCGGAAAAAATATTTCTGCTTATATGCATGCATGTGACTATATTTATAGTGCATGTCTCTGCCGTCCATGCACACTATTTACTAAATATCGGCAGAGCGACGACAATCCAGCTAGAATCAGTTGCTTATTATTTATTTGGTATAGTGTAATACCATACTACAGTATGGTATTTGGTGATACGAATATGTAGGTGTACAATAATAAAATTATGTTTAATAGTAAACATGCCCACAGGCCACATGCCATATGCATGCCCACCATAAAGCCTAAATATATATATAAATATAAAGACAATTTTTAAAATTAAAAGAGAGCACATTATAACGACTGCCTTGTTTATTTCATTAGAATTAGTTATAAATAAGACTAACAATTTAATGTACATCACATATTCTAACTGGCACATTTTTATCAAGTAACTAAAAGTCTCATGCCACTTTCCCCACATCGGTAGGCTATCTCACGCATTAAATAAGGCGTCTTCTCGTGGGAGGGCGTATGTATCCACTCGTGAATGTTCAGAGGCACTGTGGCGTAGCCATGCATCTCAAGAATGTCCAAAACAAGCCTGAAAGTTCCTCGAAGACGGTTGCTGTTCATTGAAAAACAACCTTGGTTGAAGTTCATGATGCAAACTCTACAAAAAAACATAAACAATGTAATAGTAATGTAACATAAATTTGGGATATTTTCTAAACCGGTTCAAAGCATAAAATTGTATTCTGTATCCTTAATATAGTTAATACGTACACAAGTGATCCTTCTGGTATATTTAACTCTTCTATGGGGATTTTTACATTGCTGCTTAATGCTGGCAGTGTTACAGGAGAGCCATTTTTCACGCACATCAGGTTGTCTATAACAAAAAATATTATTACTTTGTAACATTTGCCACACCCAGTATATGGGAAACATAAAAATAAACTAATCGATAAATAATTTAAATGGTTATATTTATGAAAGGTACAGAACAATGATAATAACTTCTTCAGCTAAGCTCAACTGCACTTTAGATTCAGGTCAGAAATGCAAATGGCGGGTTTCAAATAAATATTTTCCTGATCTTTCGAACATGTTCTATCTAACCTGCAACAATCCCTGAAGGTAAAACCACATTTCTAACTACGTATTTATCACTCCCCAATCCTCGTACAATACATTCTTCGACTTGCTGAGTTAATGTGTGTATGGGGTACACAGACTTCGCCTTTTCAAACACTTCAGTGGGTAATTTGTATTCTTCGCTGTGGAAAGTTTTTACTGCTTGATACAATGTCAATAACTGAATATAGTCTAAGTCATTTTTTCCTGACAGGTACTCATCAAGAAAATCGGATGAAAAAACTTTTTTCAGAAGGTTGTCTTCATAGTAGCCCAAAGAAGCCAGTTCCAAAGATATTTTCGTCCAAGGAAGATTTAAACTGGTGCTTGTCAGGATCGGATTTGCTGAGATCTGTCTTCGAATTTCGCCCCACTGCTTAGATTGCGGCGTGAAGTTATTATTCGAGAGACAATTGATGAAGCCAAAAAGAATACTGGTCCGAGCGTCAGATAGTGTTGTCGGGCTTGAGACTACTAATTGGCAAAGGTACTCTACCAGACCTAGGTGAGTGTGTGCCTGAAAAAAAAGAAATAATTTAATAGGGTTTTCCAGTTAAAACGAAATAATTAAATAAGGTTGTAACTTTATTACTTACGATTCTTGACAATGTCCTAGCAATAAGCAGTCCCTTTTCGAACTCTACTTTGTTTTCCACAACGTACTGCGCGATCGCATCCAACAGCTGTTGATGGTAAAACTCGGGATGTTTCTCCAACACCCGACCCTTAATCCTCGCTGCTGTCCTCAAAATGGTTTCATACGAAAGTTGGTTAATGTTTTGCGTCAAAATATCACAGCAAATATGCAGCAGCTGTACCCTTGTGGGAAACAGTTCTTCTGTACAATTAGCCTGGCACAGTGACCAGGTTATAGATTTTGCAGTTGGAGCATCAATAGCTTGATCGTGCAAAAGCAGACCTGTGACCACATTATTGATGCATCGATCTGGAAGATTATGGGCACAACAGTAAGCCAGCATTTCTCTCAAGAGCGGTAGATCTTCATGGTCCAATTC
This sequence comes from Udranomia eurus, assembly GCA_018250275.1. Classification (NCBI taxonomy): domain Eukaryota; kingdom Metazoa; phylum Arthropoda; class Insecta; order Lepidoptera; family Hesperiidae; genus Udranomia; species Udranomia eurus. The sequence goes on from DWNJ01000664.1 coordinate 9,708, forward strand.
GAGGGGTAGATGAATTTGAAAGGCTAAAGGTAGAGCCAGTTTCAAAGCATCCACGAGATGATTTTTAACATCAAATTGTCTTAATAGGAAGTCCAAGAACATAATTTGTCGAATATTTATCATATTGATATTAGATCTTATTAACTGGAGCATTGTCTGTACTATTAGAGAGTCTACAGGAACTTGCAAATAGGATAAAACTTTAGTCGCTTCGATCGCTTCATTAACATCTAATAATCGTGCCTGTTTCTTAATATTTTGCAGAAGTACATTAAAAGTTGGATTTTTGATTAACTTTGCTGCATCTTTGCCCTGCCTGAAAATGTTAATAAAATATTTATTTGCTAAATAACTCAATACACAGAGGTTGCTCACAATTGAACATCAAAAACTTATATGTTTTATGACTGAAACTTTTACTTACTGAACTTTTCAGGAAGTAAAAGTCACGTAATTCACTTGTAATATTTCAGGATATTAATACTAGTTTCAAACCTATCCGTGTTCCTATGTTATGAGTATTGTATGTGTTGTAGTATTGTATGTTGTAGTTGTTGTGAGGTTGAAATGAGTTAATAATACCCTGATGCCGAATTAGATGTCGAAAATGTAAACAAAAGTGTGACCAGAACAAATACATATGTTTCTTAAGATAGGTCCTACTTTTACGACTATTCAATTAAATTAAACTACTATTAAATTAGACAATTAAATTAAATGTTGATATATATATTTCGATTTAATTTCATTCTATACAATTATAATAATATAAATATTCTCACATTTTAATTTTCTACCATAATCCTTGTCTTTAGGTTTATGGTAGAAAATTAAAATGTGATAGTAATTGATCTCAAACACAATCGGGATCCAAAACACCGTCAAGTCGTAGACTGATCTTATTTGCGATGGTGGTTGTTTTCATGGAGCGTTTGTTAATTGTGAGTACTCATTAGAGGCTTTGTTTATATTTCAGTTGTTACAGTTTGTATTTATTGTGATTTTGTTAAAATATAATATCATATGAAAGTAAATAAAAAAATGGAAGGTTTAGCATACCTTTAATAATATATTGACAATGACATTTCTTTGTTTACATTTGGGACACTTAATTCTGTACCAGACTATAGGTGGCTCTTTCATCTTGCTCATATATGTAAGTCTTAAAACCTTAAAATACCTATGTGACAAAAACACAAGCAAGATACTTACTTGCTATTCTTCTGGAGATCAAATAGAGTGCGTAGTGCTTGCAGCATATGACTGTGTGTCATGATGGGCAGATGTGTTTGCACGGTGGCCAGCAACTCTGCAGTGCCAGGCGCACTTTTGATGTTAGTCATGATAGTATCTGGTAGCCGAGTTCGAGTTGCTTCTGATACTGAAATTTTTTATTTAGTAATACAATACATATACATTATAATACTCTAAGGCTATACTGGTTCAATGATCAAATTAGGACTTCAGAACTACTTAATTTTAATTTATAAAATTAGTATAGAAACGATCATACAGTCCACCTGATGGTAAGAGGTCACTACCACCCATGGACATCTATAAACTATGTACCTGTGGTTTATTAATAAAAAAAAAAAATAAAAGTCATATTTACTGCTAGAAGATAAACTCGATGATCTAAGATGGGATGCGCTAAAAGACGTGCCTCGAAACACATTCCTCCAGACACTTTTAAGTAATAATGTCATTTTACCTGAAAATTGGAATGAAGAAGAATATTTTTAAGCCTGTATTTTAAATTAATTCTGAAATTATTTTAGATCGGTAATCAGTTTGTATTCTAGTAAACATTCTGTTTTAGGTTATAATCCAATAAAAGGTAAGTGTAACCATTTTTTTGTGTTTTTATGTATAAATACATGATTATGTAATATGACATATTTGAAAATATTACAAACTTATGTAGCATCTAATTACATAGTACTTACTTTAGAAGAATGTTTGATGAAACCACTGTTATCATAAATGTGTAACTTTTATTTTAATTGATTTTTATCTATTGCACATTTTAATTGCAACCATAGTTTAGAAAGGAAAGGAACACAATATAAAGCTGTTGATGACGATTGATCATTACAATTTAATATGTATTATATAAATACAAATAATATAAAACAAACAAAATAAAATATTTAAAAATCGCACCATTTAGTTTGTTTTTGACAGCTGTGTACTGACAGTGACAGCTGATTATCTATGAGAGAGAAACCATAGACAATATTTACAGTTCTTAGTTCTCAGCCATTGAACATACCATACGTAAAATAAATGGTATGTTTCATTATAACAACTAACGGACCGGGATTTGAGACCTTTCAATTCTAATTAGTTGTGGGATTTCAAGCTTAATAAAGGGACAAGACAACGAGCTTACCTTCATCTTCATCTGTCGTTTGTCACTGTCAGACAGTCAGTACCACATCCCGCAACCCGCAATGGCCACAAGCCACAACCCATACAAAGTATATCTCAAAGAAGGGTGTACTTAAACTTAAATTCGAACTCAGATTTAAGTCAGTAAATATATCATTGTTTTATTTGGCCCGATCCTATTTAACTTCAAAAATGTATCCCGAAAGAACAGTAGATTCCAGGCCTGACAGGATCCTTTACAAAACAATGATATTACCAGGAGATTATGCTCTCGTGCCATATGAAGATGCGCGCTGCAAAATTGCACTAAGCGAAGTCGCTTGTATTACTGACGAGGGAGCCGGTAAAATCGAGCCAGAGAGCCGAGTGTTCGGCCGAGGTTTTGATAATAACGTTATCATTGGTGATACGGAATTCTTCATCGACAAGGATTTCGAGCTGATCTTACAGCAGATGTGCTGCGGGGAGCTGTGTGCAGCTCGAATGGTGTATAGGGACAAAAAGGGGCGGCTGGCTAAGGAGATCAGTTGTAAAATAGAGCTAAAGGAGGTGACGGAGGAGCAATTGATTAGTAATTGGGGCTGGATGCGTTTGTACGAGGCGGCAGTGCACCACAAAGAGCGCGGCGTGGAGCTGGTGCGCGAAGGCCGGCTCTTGGACGCGTTTCGCCGCTTCAGCAGGGCCATTAAGATGGTGATTGCTATTGATCCCACTGAGTATAATATCCCACCGGAATCTATTAAGGAATTGTTACAGCTGCGGGTTGGTATTTCTTTGAGCACGTAATAGTTAGCATTTGTTTGTCTTTCTACTTTAAGTTTCAATATTCTTATTTCTGGTATTGAAGTAGTAATTGTAGCGTAGCCCACCTGATCGTAAGTGGTCACTTTCATCTCAGTCGGACTAGACATGTGATCTACTGATTTTATTTATCTTTAATTACATATAATAATCTATTCCTTGTTATTGAAATCTCTTTGTTAAAAATAGCTTTTGTACCTTTTTCACAGGTAAAGCTGTACAACAATTTAGCTCATTGTCAACTACAACATGAGGAATACAATGCAACAGTAGATCTTTGCAGCCAGGCCCTTTTATATGATATGGTAAATGCCAAAGCATTCTACCGACGTGGTGTAGCATGTATGCATTTAAAGATGTACGAAGAGGCGTGGGATGACCTACAGCGCGCAATTAAAATTGAACCTAACAATAAGGCAGCGCAGCAAAAAGTTAACGAACTCAAACCTAAAATTGATGAAATGAACAAAAATTATACTCATGTTATAAAGAAAATGTTTGGATAACTTGGCCTACAATACAGGCTGGTCTGCTGGCTTCTAACTTCTCAGCCTCTTTCTAGATATTGGTGTCTCTTGTTCGACTTGTAACTAGTAGAAGTTGCCAGTGTATAATTTTTACTTCATAATATAAAAAGGGAGGTTGTCTGTTAAAGGGTAAGTCAACATGGGTTGGTATTGAAAGGAAAAATTGCTGTGCTAAGGAAAATAATTGGGTTCAGTTCTCAAGTCTTAGAGTGATAAAATTTATTTAGAAAATATTAAATAAGCTTAAGAATGAAAAGATAATAAGAAAGAGATATTAAATGTTGAATTTAATAGTAGATTAAAAAACTTCTATTGTAAATAAATTCTATGTACCGTGTAACACTAACATGTAAGAAGCTGTGATCTTATGGGTCAATCTATTCCAATTTCATCTGTCTTTACTCCAATTATGTATTCATTGTCCTTTAACTAGTAGGGATACACTATTTTATTTCTCTTAGTTTAGTGCATTACAGTTAATGACATCCTATAATATGTTTTAATAATGACTTTATAGGTATATCTCATTAGTCAATCAGTAGAATAGAAAAAAAAATTGATTAGATTGTTTTTGTATTAATAATTCCTTTATTCAGACTGTAGGAACATTCATATCTTCTAATATTAGAAGAATCAAACCATTCTATATAGTGTAGTGACTATTACAAAATGAGGGCATTTCAGCTGTAGAGATTGCCCATTGCATTAGTTGTTTTCATTAAATTATATAATATACATATAAATATATATAAAAGTACAAATTTTAACGCACATAGAAAACAGCATTATGTGGAGCATAGTTGTGATTTGATGTAATAAAAGTGTAATAATTTATTTAAAATGTAA